>JBCEWC010022452.1:0-10019 GCA_038996855.1 Solanum aculeatissimum | reverse complement strand
TGAGCCCTATACTCCAAGGGCAATACCCAATTTCATCTACCTTATGTCTTTAGTTTATGTTACTTTATCTTATGACTCTAGGGTTATCCTGGATTATGTCGAGGCCCCGTCTCATCTTATGTAGAGGCATTGTTGAACATATCGAACTCTATTGTACGTTATGCTATTTGTTACTTGAAATGATATGACTACCGATGTTCGATAATAGTTCCTTATGTTATGTTTTCATTTCCGCTTATGTTGTTGTGATTGTTGGATTGGGAATGTTCTTGTGTGAAAAGTCCCTAACCCTTCTTGTCCCCATAGCTTGAGTCATACTTACCCGTCCCTTAGAACGTAATTGTTATTTGCTATGTGATTCATGCTTATCCCATTCCCGGCAACATCCCCATAGCTTGAGTCCAAAGCCCTGGAATCCCCTAGACCTATGTATTATTTGTTATGTTTATGTGCTTCTGAATCGATGATGTGTGTGATGATGCCATGATGGCTTGATCGAGAACTCTCGGGTTCTCCTTTTCTAGGTCACATCTAGGCCCTACTCTCGGGCCGTGACACTTTATTCAACTAGCGGTAATCAATACACATCTTTAGGGAACCATCTTTCTTTCTCACGAACAAGATCGGAGCATCCTCAGGAAGAACATCAATTTCAAAGTCAATCTCCCTATCAGGAGGGACTCTACGTAAATCCTCAGGAAATACATCGGGAAACTCGCTCACGATCGGGACAGACTCAAGAGTAGGGGACTCAACATCATTAAATTTAATTCGTATGAAGTGAAAGATACATCTCTTAGAGATCAGTCTTTAGGTCTTTAGGTAGGAAATAAACCTACCCTTAGGCTTCAAAGAATTTTCCTTCCACTCAATAACTTGTTCATTCGGAAACTAGAATTT
Organism: Solanum aculeatissimum; assembly: GCA_038996855.1. Lineage (NCBI taxonomy): Eukaryota > Viridiplantae > Streptophyta > Magnoliopsida > Solanales > Solanaceae > Solanum > Solanum aculeatissimum. The sequence continues at coordinate 9,119 of JBCEWC010022452.1, read as the reverse complement.
GGCAGTTCGAGTTCTGCAATCAATAGAGGCATAATAGGCATAAAGCCAGTCCATGCTAAGGATCATGTCAAAATTGACTATTTCTAACTCAATCAAATCAGCAAGAGTATCCCTATGATAGATGGACAGAACACAATACCTATAGACTCTCTCGGCTCGAATGGACTCACCAATAGGAGTAGAAATAGAAAATGGCTCAAATAAGCACTCAGGAAGAATCTCAAATTTACTAACCACATATGGTGTCACAAAGGATCAAGTTGTACCTAGATCAAGTAAAGCATAACAGGGAAAGGTAAAGACTCGAAGTATACCCATCACAATATCTGGTGCTGCCTCTTGGTCCTATTGGTTCCCTATCATATACACACGGTTTACCTCACCGCCTGCGCCTGGTGTAACACCTCCCTAGTACCTCTTACTGGTGGTGCTGTGGACTTTATTGCCCCACATCGGGCACTTCCTTTGAAAATGGCCTAGCTGACCACACTTGTAGCAATTATTCCCTCCATCTCTACATTCCCCCAGGTGCATCCTGCCACATCTCCCACAAGGTGGCTTTCCTCTAGAGACAAGGGTCACAGTGGCCTGAGATTGTGAGCCTTGTGCCTTAAAGTTTGGCTGACCTTGGGACTTTTGATCGTACTTGATAGTCGGGGATGGTGCACTAGCTAAAGATGGTGCATAGCTAGTGTACCTCTTCTAGAAGTAAGACTTATCTTCTTTACTCTGCTTAGCCTGATCAGGCTCAGGCCTTGCTGACTTGGTCTTCTTGCTCAGATGCTCCTCTCTATCTCTGTTCTTATCCTCTTCAGTCTGCTGGGCATAAACCATAACTTTGGAGATATCCATACCTAGGATCAGCAATACCGCTTAACACTCTTTCTTTACATGCCTACCCAGGCCGGATACAAACTTCTTTATTCTCGCCCTCATGTCCTGGACTATCTCTAGAGCATACCTGTACAGCTGAATAAACTTCAGGTTGTACTCTTTAAAAGTCAGTCCCTCCTGTTTTAGATTCACGAACTTCTCAACTTTAGCCTCCCTCAACTCCTGGGGAAAGAAGTGACCAAGGAAGACGTTCTCAAGTTCACTCCACTCAGCAAGCTTAACATCCTTACCTCGACCCTCCTCCCACTGATTATACTAGACATTTGTTACGTCCTTGAGCTGATAGGCAACCAACTTAACCCTCTTAGTCTCAGTCACATGCATAGTTTTTAGCATGTTCCACATCTCATCAATAAAGTTTTGGGGGTCCTCCTTAACCTTAGACCCTGTGAATACTGGTGGGTTCGTCCCTAGAAAATCTCTAAGTCTGGTTGTAGCAGTTGCCTCTTCAGAGCTAGAACTAGGAGCCTGTGATCTCTAATTCCCACTCTGAGCGGCTACCAGTTAGGTGAGAATAATAATAGCTCCTTTGAAATCAGCCTTCGTAATAGGGGAAGGTGGATCAGTAGGTGCTTGTGGAACACCGGTGGCTCTAGCTGTCAACCTCGACCCTTCGTCTAAATCTGAGTAGGCACCTCTAGTGGGGGATTCACAACATTAAAGACTAAAACATCTCTTTGAGTGGCGGTACACTTAGGAGGCATGATCTACAAACGCGTAATGCACGAAGCGGATAGATACTTCAATAGAATTAAACTCTGTCGCACGAACTCAAAATACAAGATAATTGTAACAATTCCCAATGTATTATAGCCTTCTGCTTATAAAGTGTGGGGCATAATACACCTATAAACAAGACTCAGTAGATACGGCTTCATAGATTCTCTAGGATACTTGAAGTCTGCGCTCTAATACCAAGTTTGTCACACCCAAAGAGGGTACCCTTGGCGTGGCTGACACTTGTAGAACCATTGCTTATTACCTAAGAGAACCACCTGGCCTTATTATCACATTAACTCAATAGAGAAAGAAACCATTTCAATAAAGAGACATCATATGAATAAATATGACTCTATTATATTATAGTTTCCAGTGAATAAGTTTGGAAATACAATATACTCAACAAAATCCTCTACTCAATGTCTATGAAGCCTCTACTCAACAATCTAGATGGTTCCATGACAGGCCATAGATACCCCAAATCAAAGAAAGAAGGTACTAAATCAAACATGAAGTAAAAGCTCCTCCAGAAAGCAAGGAGAGCTCACAAACTCTGGAATGCACTAATCTAGACCTCAATGATGTGCAGGTCGAAGTCCTCTGTCACCTATATCTGCATCATAAAATGATGTTGGTCTAAATGGACGTCAATACATGGAATATACTGGTATATAAAATAGCTCAAGACAGTAAAGCTTGACTCACTCACCTCAACTCAATAACTCATACTCAACTCAATAGATATGCAAGTTTAGAATAAATCATGCTCTTATAATAAACTCAATAGAAATAAACTTAGTTTAAAATATTATGCTCGATCAATGTTTGCTTAGGAATTTCTCTTAAACGATATCTAATCCCATTACCTTTAGTTTGGTGATGCACAACGAAAGTGACGTTATTTCCACGCCCGTCCTAAACTTTCCAAGTTAAAGGACGATTAACTCTCCTCATGGATCCATAGTAAATGTCCATCTTTTGGTACAAGAGTCACTAGAAGGTGTTGCACGACTATCCCAGGCTGGAAATTTAGTTCTGTGGGTTTGAGTAGTTATTTACCCGCTCCCAGCTTGGTGCTCGATACTCCTCCCAAGATTAAAATATGCTCAACTCATTAATCAACTCAAATTCACAAGGCTCAGTCAATCAACTCAAATCTCAACCTCAATAGGCTTTCTCATTTCAACTCATATTAGTTCTCATCAATTCAGTCAATCAATAAAGACAGTCAGACTCAAGCGGTCATTCAAACTCACTCAATTAGACTCATCATGTAATGCAATCAAGATACATAATAGTATAGATGATTAAGTGCAACATGTTTCTTATGCTCAACCATGCTCAAGTTACTCAACTCATACAATCCTATTCAAACTCAAACCTCAATTCAATCCATGCATAAGTTTTTATAAAGTTCATTCAATTTAGAGTTCATAATACCAAGTATAAAGTATTTAAGTTAATCTTATAATAGTAGTCATGAAATATGATAATTATCTCATATATTAAATAAGAAGTCATAATAAATGTTGAAACTCGATAATTGGATGATAGGGATTTCAGAACTCATTTCTTACTCTCAATTTTGACTCAAATAGGTGAAAGGGTGTGTGAACAAACACACTTCCACACTTTAGTAAGCCTTACATACCTGAAAATAGAAGAAATAATCGGACTCCAATCATTCCTCGTGTCTGAACTTGCATTCTCGCTTTTTCCCCTTTTCTTGTATTTCAAGAAAGTCCTAAGCATGAAGAATGGTGAGAATACTGTCACGATCCAAAATGGTTCGTGAGTGGCACTCATACTTACCCTCCTAAGTGGGCGAAGCAATGATACAATCTCAACCTATATTAGCAGTTCAACTTATAAAATAAGAAAATAATTGGAAGCTCAACTTATTAAAAAAGAAATAACAAAACCCACTAATTCTATTACATACATTCCCCAAAACATGAAAATTACCACATCAAGGACATCTAATCTCAAATACTAAGTTTAAGAGTAGCAATACCAAATAGATAAATAAAATAGTTTATGTCTGAACTGAGGACATTATGCCTTAAATGATAGAATCCAACACGAGCTAGAAGGTTAGCTCACCTTGAAATCTGATATGCTGATGACTGGCTAGAGATGAGGGCGAGTTGAAGTCGATGGAACACTCACTGCACTCCACAAAAGCAAAACAAAGAAAAAAAATAAAAGTAGGAGTCAGTACGAGCTACATATGTTGAGTAGGTATCATCGACCGACTCCAAATAGAAACGAATATATACAAGTAATAGCAGGAAATCAACTATAACATTTAACATGCGGCAAGCAACAAGTACAAGTGACAACATCATAAAACAGGTACATAATCATACAACAATATCAAGAACAAACATGAGGACTCAGGCCTCCACACGACATTTCTTTTGGAAGATGGGTTATTTAAGATTGAGTACATTAAATCACTTCAATATATTTTCCTTTAATATTATCATGCCGAAACGTGACACCCGATCCCATAATACCATATCAGAACATGATACCTGATCCATTTATTTCATGTTGGAATGTGACACTCGATCCCATAATATTCGTGTCGGAACGTGACACTAGATCTAATAATATCCGTGTCGGAACATGACACCTGATTCATTTATATTTTGTTCATCATTCTTTATCATTACTTTTCACTTCATTAATAATTTTTCATCACTCCTTCTTTATTCAAGGCATCACTTTAATAAGACAAGTTTAAGATTATGGATTTCATGGTCTTGGGATTGCAGATCAATTACAATACATATCAATCATCTAAACCATAATAATTAAATATGTATAATAACTTCACAACATCACTCAATGCATATCAATTACTATTAGAGTCTATCTAACATATAAAATAAACCATAACCTACCTCAAATTGAAGAACCAAGATCAAGTTAGCTAATCGACCAATGCTTCTCCTTTCCTGAATGCATTAAAACGTTTTTAATCTATCAAATATGTAATCTACATAATAATACGAATCTATTGACACCCATATTGCTATATTTATTTTCGGCTCAAAAATTGGGTGAAAAAGTCACCCGAGCCCTTTAATTTGAATCTGAAAATTTCTTTCAAATTATTTTAACCTATAATAAAGTAAACTTATATGTCAAATTTCAGCTAAAATGGATTACCCCTCAACTAAATAGTGAAAATTCTCAAATAATCCAAAAGACCCATTAAAATTTACGAGGTAAATCTTTTACAACATATGAAACTCTATATCTTAAAAATGACTTAACGGGTCGTTACATCAGATACCAATTTATCCACCTTTCGTCCTCGAACGGTCAAAAGAAGGAGAAGGAAGAATAACCTATGTTACCAAATCCTGAATTATGATCTTCTAAATGTCGGTGTTCATCTCTCCATTTAAGCTCCTCCTTAAAATCATTCATCAAGATCAACTACTAAGAACTGATCTTATCAAAATTTTACAGATTTACAATCAGAAATAATTTTCAAGTCACAGACTAACTCATAAACCCAATCAGAATCAAAACTCACTCGATCATAACACAAACCATTTGGACAAATCTTTTCTCACATAATCACCATAAAATTCTGAAACAATAATATTGGCTATAATCATAAATGAACCTGAACCAATCGCCCCTCACTCATAATGCATAAACTATCATAGATCTTGTCAAGATTTCATTTCTACAATCAGCTCTTCTCACGAGCTTAAGTTATAAAATGTCATATTTAGACATTGGATACTCATCATAGAAAATTAAAATTTTCTGACTCAACAAAGGAAATGATCAAGTAACCACTTAGCAAGTGATAAATTCAAATATATAGAACCTCTAACAACACTATAAAAAATAATTGATCAATAACAATGATTGTAAACAACCCTTAAGAACGATAGAGCTAGACTCAACAAACCCCATATTCAATCATATATACTCATAACATGACCTCAATAATGAGATGAATGTTAAGACTGTTAGATAATTCTAAGTATTCCTGGTAGCTCTTTTATAAATTTTTATGATCAAGATTATACTTGTAGAATTACTGGGAAAAAAAACTTCAATTGTTCCAAAACAACATCTATTATGTCAATCTAGAATGATTGAGTTTCCAAAAGCACATTACTTTACCAAGAGAGCATCACAATAGTATTTGTAGTCTCAACAATAGAGTAATTTTAATTGCCTCAAAATCCTTAATAATCATGTAAAACTTTAGGTCCATACTGTAATTCCCCCATATGTCATCTACCATAATTCCCATAATCCAAATTAAAATAAATACAACATCTTCCTCGCATCACTATTCGCCAGTTGAATTAAATTCATTCTTCATAAAAATTATGGACAAATTCCTAATAAGGTTGTGCCGACTTAGTTCACATGATATGATCATGTATAAACTCCAAGGTGAAAATTCATATCACCTTCAACTTTGAATGAAAGATCTATACGAAATGTCGTATTCTTTTGCCTTTCTTAGATTCCTTTCATACCATCAATTTCAAATGCGTTAAACTATTCAATATATCTATTTTTTTTTTATTCATTTAACTAACTTGCCCACCAATCATATCTTTTAACCAATAACTTATGATATTTTTTTTCTCATACTATAAACGAAAACTTTAAGTAACACCCTCTCTTAGGTCCTTTAATAGTTAAAATTAACTAACTTTACAATCCAAATCATGCATATGTCCTTTAAAGTGTTCAACATCCAATACAATTCGATCACTTCATACTTTACCAATTCATACGTTGAAAATCTTTATGAATTCATGCATCTTAACTTATTATTGATCGCCTCTTTATCAACCTTACCATATCCTTTATAAAGATAAATCTCAAAGCACTACTTATCATACTCAAAATCACAAAAAAAAACTTATCACCATATTCAAGCCGCACATGTGTAGATTTATTTTTTTCTTCAAATATTATCCGCTAGTTTTCTAATCTAGATCAATGATACATAACATTATCACTATAACCAAAGCAGAATCGATGGAATCACATGTCTCTGAATTTAATTCTCCATGTTGACACCCAATTTTGACCTTCCACGACATAAATTAATTATCGAGCTTCTTCAAGTTTTCAACAATTTGAAATAATTGTCTCTATTATTGTTATTTAAAAAAAAAAATATAATTCAATAAATAAAATATTGAAGATGTTTTAGCAATAATCCTTTTATTTTCAAATTATATACATCGTATAACTATTTTACATATAATATGTTAACTTTTAAAGGTCATATGTTTGCATATGTATAAATGTATATGTATGTATACATAATGTATACTTGTTCTCTTTATTTTCTATAGATAATGTTCTAATTTTTTAAAATTATATATATATGTGTGTGTGTGTGTGTGTGTATTTTCCTTTATATCTATTTTCATTTTTTTCTTTTTAGTTGATAATATTTTAACTTTTTAAAATCTTATATATATGCGTATATATACGTGTATGTATATGTTCGTATATATTTCTTTATATATATTTTTCATCGCTTTTTTATCGATAATATTTTAACTTTCTAAAATTATAATCTTAAAAATATACATATATATTGTGTGTGAGTAATATGTACGTATTTTTTATTCATGTATATCTAATTACGTATTTAGTTCTTTCTTTTTTCGTAATTTTTTCAAAAATCATTTCAAAGATTGTATTTTTATTATTATTATTTTGTTAATTAATTAGTTTTTAAATTATGTTTTTTCAAAGTTAATTGGTTGATAATTAAGTTAGTTATTTGACCTTGTTAAATTTTAAGAAGCTTTAATTAATTTATATTAGTTCGTCTCGTGACCAATTTAATTAACTAATTCGATTCGATTACATTTTTAATCCTAAATTAGTCTTGATTATGATTTTAAACTAATTAATTCCTCAATTGTTATTTTTCCTACCACTAATCCCATTTATTTTGATTTAACACTCAAAGTTTTTTAACCTAATTTTCAGCCCAATTTCTCAAAAAAAGACCCAACCCATCTCTCCCTTTTAATTAAAAATCAGCCCCCTTTTTTTTTTTGTTTTTAATCAAACGTAACCCCTAAGAATTAAAAATCAGACTTATCCCTAAAAAGGGACTCACGCGCTCCTTACGTTTTTTTTTCCTCTTCTTCATCGCATCTCCTCTCTTCTCAGCGCCAACGTTCATGGCGACGCGACAGGGGCCAAAAATGGCACCTGTCACCGACAAACACAGAAACCCTGTTGAAACCTCTCTTTAACCGGGCAAAACGACGCCCCAATCTTTTGAATTTCAAATTCAAAATCCCCCCAAATCTCACCTTTAGTCCTCCATTCACCCCCCCCCCCCCCTTTTTCTTCCTATAAATACCTCTCTTTGTGTCAAGAGGGGGGGGGGGGAAGAATTTTTTTTGAAGAAAACTACTCAGAAAAAGAATTTTTTTTCTCGCCTCTGTTAAGCCCGAAATTGTTTGAGAAATCGAGTCGATTTTTGAAAAATGTCGAATTCTAAGCTTTAAAGCCACAGAGAGTAATCGAAGTTTGTCTCGTGGTTAGAATTAGTCGCGAAAGCTCGTCGTCCCGGTTTGTCGCGCGTTAAAAGATGCCTCTCCGAGTCTTTCGGGACTTCCCATAGCATCCGTTGGGCTGTGAAGGCCCAAATAGGTCGTAGAAAGGCTGTTTACAGATTTTTCGCCTCAAAGGAGGGCCATATACACTGGTATAAGCGTATATATACAGGGCAAAGTGAGCCAAAAATTCAAAACGTTGCCGGAACAGCCCGAGAGGATGAAGCATCGATTCTACAGGAAAATTTGATGTTTTTGCAGGTGGAAAGTCGGGTATATACGCTGATATACTGCGTATATACCCTGATATACTGCGTATATACCCTGATGGTATATCAACTTAAAAGGGATGAAAAAGCCTCAAGGGCTGCAAAGAATGGTCCAAGTCCTGACCCAGGTGAATAAGGTCAGACTTGGGCCCAATCTTCTTTCCCTTCCTTTATTATTATTATTGTTTTTTTTTTTTAGATTTAATTATTTGTGGTATTGTACTAACTTTGTTCTAACATTTATTTTAATTTATGTAGCTAACTTAATTAATCCCTGCGGAATGAGCAATTTTCTTTACATGGGATAGCGTGTTTTATTTCGATTATTTATTTACTTATCCATTTATTTATCTATTTTTTTGTTTAAAAGAAAGATCGTAGATAAATCATATTTTTAAAAAAAATTATTTCAAAACTTTGTTGGCGTTTTTCTTTCTTCGAAAATTTCTCATTATTAATTAGTATTTAAAGTTCGTACTTCCAAAACGATTCAAATCTTTATTTTATTTTTCTTTCAAAATTTCCTAAAAGGTTCTTGAATTTCAAAGAAAAAAAATGAAATAAAACAAAATCTTTTCATTGGTCAATTTAATCGCTATTTTAAATAAAATTCGGTTCTTTCAAAATTACTAAGTTAAAAAAATAACTTCTAACA
>JBCEWC010022451.1:0-10019 GCA_038996855.1 Solanum aculeatissimum | reverse complement strand
AATAGGAGGAACTAGACATATGACTATACAATTTGAAGTATATGAAGAATTACAAAAAGCCGATATAATTTTAGGATGCATCCCCTTGTGCTAGATACTTAGATAGAGTTTTGGTACAATCACTTTCAAGTTCTAGGGATGGTTATTCCATATTACTTAGATTTATGTTTGAGTTTTTAGGAACTCAACATTTTTCCATTATAATTTGCTTCTTTGTCTTTAAGTTCTTATTTTCATGATAGTTTCTTAGTCAAATTGTACCAATGGTTCTTATGTTGAAAGATTAGTGTGGATACTACTCATGGATGATTTGGGGTCATGACAATTAGGTCCTAGATCAGATTGATATCTACTAACTAATCCAATGACGTAATGAATATCTTTTGTAGCACCTATTATAGTATATATAAGTCTTCCGACAACATTGACATAAGAAAGTTTTCTCATTTGTTCCTTCTAATGTGGAGCCTGAGGGTACATTATTTGGTTAAAAACTTCCCTTTTAGAAAATAGAGTTATTATATGTTTGCAATCTTGCATATTAAAATGTTCAAAAACTTTCTTAATATTAAGGTTCTTGTGAAAGAGGTAATAATATCTTCAAACTATCTCTTAAAATTTTAACTCCAAAAATTTATTTTGCTTCACCCATATCCTTCATCTCAAAAGTAGATGATAAACACTCTTTTGTTTTTTAACAAAATCAATGTTACTTGTAGCTCTTAGCATATCATCTACATATAATTATAACATCACAAACTTATCTTTGATTGTTTTGATAAACACATAATTATCCTCATGAATCATAACAAATCTATCTGATATGATCACATTATGAAAATGTAAATGCCATCATCTAGAAGATTGTTTAATGCCATAAATCGGCCTTTGAAGTAGACATACTTATTTTCTTTTCATTTTTCTTTTTTCATGAAAGTAACAGGTTGTTCCATATAATTCTTTTCTTCTAGTTCTCCATTGATAGGTCTAATAGTCATTTGATGCAATTCAAGATCCAACATAGCCTCTAAAGACAAGATTAATCCTATTTAAGTAAAACGCATAATAAGTGAAAATGTGTCTTGATAATCAGTTATTTCTTGTTATCTGGACTCCTTGGCTATTAACTGAGCTTTATATCTTTGAAGACTACTATCTATCTTATGCTTGGTTTTGAGAATCCACTTATTTTCAATAGCTTTCAACCTATAGGTAATCAACTAATTCCCAAACTTTGTTAGATTTCATTAACTCCATATCCTCATCTATTACTTTTAACCATTTTTCTTTAATAGAGGCATGTAAGAGCCTCATTTATATTTTTAGTCTCTTCATCATGAAGTGTGACTATAAAGGATTTATCTTCAATCTCAAATTGAAGATGAAAAATTTTTGGACAACTTGTTCATTGAAGTTGAGATTGATAATTGATTTATCGATTGGTAAGTAACTCCCACTCAGACCAACATTGTCAATAGGATTTGATACAGAAGGTATATTGTAGAAATATGAACTGATCCATTAACATTATAGTGGCTCCCACTAAAATCCATTTGTATTTCGTCAATGAAAATAGTCTGATCCATAATTTCATAAAGAGATCAATATTGACCTATCTCATCCTACTTTAAAAAAATTCTATGAATGTAATATCATGTGACACAACTTTAGTTACAGTACCACTATTTTATGCACCTATATACACATAACTCTTAGATTGTTCAAAATATTTTATAAAGATATATTTTCTTTCCCTTGGATCTAATTTTCTATATTGGAAAAAAGGATTGTTAATAAAAGCAACACAACTCCAAGACTTTAAAATGTTCAAATTGGACTTTATTTTAATCCATAACTCATATGGCATAATTGTAATTGATTTTGAAGGGACGTAATTGAGTACGAATATAGTAGTGGGAAACGGATCACCATCATAGGTGACTGGAAATTTTGCTCGTGCCATCATTAACCTAATCATTTCAAACATGGTTCAATTTTGTCGTTTCACAACACCATTTTATTTATAGAGTATAAACAGTAGATAATTGTCTTTGAATTCCGTTTTCCTTATATAATTATTTGAATTCATCATACAAATATTATCTTCTTGATCAATTCTTAAAGCTTTTATTTTTCTATATAATTGATTCTCAACTAAGTTCATAAACTTAATGATGCAACTTAAAGCTTCAGATTTGTCAGAAATTATAAACACATAATCAAATCGACTAAAATCATCAAAAAAAGTGATACAATAAATAGAATCACGTCTAGCCTTTACATTCATTGGACAACAAATATCAGAATAAATTAATTGTAATCAATTATCAATGCTTATGTCCTTTCAAAATGGTTTTCTTGCAACCTTTCTGGCTAGACAACATTCACAAGTAGACAATTCTACTTTATCTATTATGGAAAGAAAAACTTCTTTAGCTAAGTGATAACGTTCAAACACACCTCTATATAGAAGTATTGACGATCATTATCAATTTAATTACCAAACTATGAATTGGGATCAAACCGATTGGGATTGGGAGTTGTTTAATTTTAACCTTGAAGTAATTGATTGTAGTAATTTTAAATTGATTGTACTAACTACAATTTAACTAATTTCTTGATGTAACAATTGAATTAGAATCAAGAAAAGGAAACATACCGGGGATGTGCTCAGTTGAATGTAATTCCAATATGTGGGTCTATGATATTGAATACTATGTCTGATTTACTTGTGGGTAGGTTAGAAAGCTTGTAACCATAACTACAATTAAGTCAATTATGGTGTATTGATATGAATCGGTTAAGACTTTATATGCAATTCATACAAGAGCTGATGGAACTTGCACAAATTTATAGCTAAATGATCTAATAACTTAGTCAATTGAATCCTATTATGGAATTCAATCCCAATATGTGATACCCCAGACTATTGCACAATCCTTCCGCTTTGAATATCCACTTTCATGCAATAGTTTGCAACCATAGCTTTACAAATATAGGTTAAGAAAAATGTAAACCCACCTCAAATTAGCACATAAAATTAAATTAAATTAGAAACACATAGTGAGAAATCCACATTCAACTAATAAGCACATCCCCAACATGGGATTCTTAGCCACTCATGTCTAAAAGACAAATAAAATTACCAACAGGATTATCCATGTCAATGAGTTCTAAAATTTAAAGTAAAATTAATGACAAATCATCTTCTCTTCAATTCTTCACGCTCAAGCCACGTAAAAAATCCTTCTCTCAAGTAACAAGTATTTTCTGATCAATGTACCTTTCTTCTCTCCAGAATATATAAAGTACAGTACCAAAGATCTCAGTGTGTGTTCTTAAAAATTCCTCACCCATTCCTTTTATACTTAAGATGAATATACTCTTACTTTCTTCATGTGTCACCTTTTAGCAATCAAAGTCGATCGTCATGAAACACATTTGGTAATTCCCTGAATGTGCACAAAAGAACCTTTTTGAACTGCTCTTGAACTCTTGGAATGTATAACATTAGGGGAAAGAATTGTGCATCGTTGAATCAGGTTGCCGATCAACCTAATAGTGACTTGCATTTTTTTTTTGGACCTTAGTTCTTTATCCCTTGCTTTCCAGTTTCTGTAAACATGGGAGACATAATTGTTGGTCACTGAACTTATTCAGTGATCTGCTAAATTGATACTTCTATCGCCCTTCTTCACTTAACACTTGGTGTTGGACACTACATGTGATTACCTAGTTGGTCATTTTTCGCCTTATATGTGAAAATTATTGTTTACCCTTTCATAAGTTACTTTGGGCTTATTTTAAACTACTTGAATGACTGAAACTAAAATCCAGAGTTATAAAATGGCAAATATGAGTTTTGCCACTTTTTGGAAGCTTAAGTTGTTGAAAATGTGAGTTTTTGTACTATTTTGAGTTTCTAGTGTTGAATCAGGGATTCGTCGATTTCATTAATTCTAGAATTTTTAAACTTAACTAACATGAAACTAAGTATTTTCTATGCATTTTATCTTGCTTTTGTATTGAATTTCATGATTTTCAATATCTAAAATTTGGGACTTTTAGACCATGGATTTCAAACATTAAATGCAAATTTATCTTTCAATTTATGTTTGATTTTAATAGGTGTTTCAACCACGAACTCATTTTTCATGTAAAACTTTATTTTGTTGTCAATTTTCTGATTTGAGACTTTCAAAATTTTGCCCTAATTTTGGACCATTTTCCCCTTAAGCCTAAACCATGAAAATATGGATATCAAAATGCTTCTCTTGATGCGTAGTATCTGATTTTGATAGTGATTTGTCAATTTGAGGATCATTTGGAGGCTTGAGTTGATTAAAAGCTTGTATAAGTGCAGTTTCAGCATTGGGGAGGGTTTGTCTGACCCGTTGGGACTGGATTTGAGTCATTGATCATGCTTATGTCATAATTATTAGATCTAGACTGCTTCTTGATCACTAGTGTTAATTGATTGAATATTAAAGGAATTGTTATTCTGATTGAGCAAAATTTTGAATAAATTGTTCCTTATTCATGGATAGAGTTGGAATCTTTCAATTGAGACCCCTTGGGCTACTGTTTTGATAATTTGAGATAGGTGATGCTATTTGACTAGTAAATTGATATTAACTTGATGCTTTTGGTAAATTAAAGTGGTATAAATATATTTGGGGACTTAAGGAGTCTAGATTCTTTGACAGACTAAGTGGTACAGAAGAATGATGATATCAGCAATGTTGGAAATATTGGAAAACTAGTTGATATACATGATCCAGTTACATTGGTATGCATTTATCTTATCTTGGTTTAGTTAGATTGGTATGCACATATGTTATGTGCATTGGTATGCACAAACCTGATTCCTAGTTGGGTGGTATTTGTATGTCCACATTTGATACTTGAATGGTTGCATTGGCATCCACATATTGTATAATCCCTTGTAGCATTGGTATGCATATATTATATACTCCATAGTTGCATTGGTATGCACATATTATATGAATATGAATGTATTTCTAGGATTTTGGAGGTCTCTTATGCTATATGAATGTATTTCTACTTCAATTTATTTTTCTTTAGTTGTGATTCATTTTGAGTCGTGTCAAGTTTGGTATCTGAGTTTTAAGTTTGTTGGGCTCGTGAGTCAAGATAGGATGTCTAGTAGAGTCTCGTGGATCAATGTGTAGATGTCCATACCCATCTATGGGAGGCTATGGGATATTCTTTAGGAAAAACTTTCATGTCTTGCTTTAGATTTGTACGTTTGTTTTCTTTGTATTTACCCACTTTGAAAGTGTCTAACTACTCCTTCTATGCAGATGCCCATTATTAGGTCCCAACAATCTGTAGGAGTGCCTAAGTCTGTTGATATGGCCCTCACTCGAAGAGATGTTAGAGAGGCAACTCCAACTTGAAGGCACACCCATCATCTTCTCCAGTGCCTGTTGTTGAGCCAGATGGGCCTACTAATTTCATTCCACCACCCTCAACTTCAAATCTTTTACACTCAGTTTAGGAGCTACTTATGCTGTTATTGGCTAGTTGGAGGGAGCCCCTTCCGCCTAGCTACTGTTGTTTCACCACCTTTTGCAGCACCAGTTGGACCTTCTACAACCCCTGTTGAGATAGCTTTGATTCGTGTCGGTCCTTCTTCAATTCCCTCAAATTCTCCTATGTCTGCTATGGTTCCACCTCAAATATCTAGATCATGTTCGGGTTCTTAGTTTTAGAGTTTAGTTGTTGTTTCATTTATTGCACCTCCCTTGTTTATGGAGAGTTTTAAATAGTTTGTTATATTAGCTCTCTTAAGATTTGATGGTACACGAGGAGATAGAACTTATGACTTCTTATTTGAGTGTTAGGATTAGTTGTGTAATTTGGCCATCTTGGAGTCGTATAGGGAGCCTACCCTTCATACCGACTCACTAGTCTCACTAAGGAGTGGTGGAGGTTAGTCAAAGCTCGTTGGCCTATTGGATCTCCAACTATGACATGGGCATAGTTAATATAGATATTTTTGGAAAGGTTCATGCTATATAGCCATTGAGATAGTCGCCAGGATGAGTTTGATAAACTATAACAGGGTTCTATGTCATTTTCAGACTATAAGGCCAGATTTCATACTCTATCTAGATATGCTCTATCTAGCATTCCAATTGTCGAGCGGATTTGACAGTTTGCCAAGGGATTGGAAGGTTACCTTCAAAAGGCTACAACTTCTTTGGTTTTGGCTAGAGACACTTTTTAGAGTGTTATGGATCACATTCATATGATAGAGCACATCCAAAAGGATAAATATGGTGGTGGGAAGAGACTACATTGATATGGATAATTTAGTAGACATCCACCATGGGATTAGGAGTATTAGAGGCAGGGCCCTCAAGGTTGGGCCATTCAAGAAACTCTTCCAGCATCTGATAGTGTTGAGAAATCTAGACCTACATGGGTGGGTACCACACCCAGACATGGTGGATTTTTAGAGAAACCATCACAGAAGTAGGAGACCAGAGCTTGTTACCTTTATGAGGAGATTGGATATTTAGCTCATGGATGTCCTCACCATTTACCTTCTACCAAGGCTTTAGAATCTTAGCTAGCCCATCATGACCAAGCACCAATAGCTAGAGACACCTCTCAAGGCAAGAGGGGAGGTACCAAAGGAGGGTCTGGCACATTGAAAGGTAGAGCTCATGGAGACCCACAGACTAGTAGTGGTCGTAGAGTTTGTTATGTTATTCTAGATAGAGGGGATGCAAAAGCTTCTGATGCAGTTATCACAAGTATGGTTTCGGTGTGCCACCATTCGACATCAATTTTATTTGATCAAGGCTCTACTTATTCTTATGCATAGGCTTATTTTACTTGGGATTTTTATATTTTTTGTTAGCTGCTCGCGATGCCTATATGTGTTTCTACCTCGGTAGGTGAATCTTTAGTGGTTAATCAGGTGTACCAGGGGTGTGTTGTGACCTTTATGAGGAAAGATACTATTACTTACTAGATATTATTAGGTATGGTGGACTTTGATGTGATATTGGGTCTGGATTGGTTATTGCCTTATTATTTTGTTCTTGATTGCCATACGATGATGGTGACTTTATCTTGTACAGACTTAGCTCAGTTGGTGTGGATCGGAGCACCTAACTCCTATCCAAAGGGATTTATTTCTTATATGTATGCTTGTCGGGATGATGGAGAAGGGATGCTTAGCTTATTTGGCTCATGTTCATGTTGTCGCTTAGGAATCTCCATCTTTAGAAGACACCAGGGTTGCTAGAGGGTTTAGGGATGTCTTTCTTACTGATTTATCAGGTGTTCCTCCTGATTGTGATATATATTTTTCTATTGATGTGGAACCGGGCACCAAGCCCATATCTAATCCTCCTTATCAGATGGCTCCGACTAAAATAAAGGAGTTGAAGGAGCAATTAGATGATTTGCTGAAAAAGGGATTTATTCATTCGAGTGTGTCTCATTCGGGTGCTCCTGTATTATTTGTGAACAATAAAGATGGTACTATGTGTATGTGTATTGACTATTGCCAACTTAACAAAGTGGCCATCAAGAATAAATATCCCTTGCCTCGTATTATTTTTGACTAGTTACAGGGTGCCTCAGTATTAAGATTGATTTGAGGTCCAACTACCACCAGTTGAGAGTTTGAGATTTTAACATCCTAAAGACTTCTTTTAGGACTCATTATGGGCATTATGTGTTTGTGGTTATGTCTTATGGGTTAACTAATGCCCCTTCTACTTTTATGGAGCTGATGAACTGAGTGTTCAAACCCTACTTGGGCATCTTTGTGATTGTGTTCATAGATGATATCTTAGTTTATTCCAAAAGTGAGGCCGATCATGTTCAACACTTGAGGACTATACCTCAAAGATTGAGGGATGAGAAGTTGTATGCAAAGTTCTCTAAGTGTGAGCTTTGGCTTGAGTCCGTCACTTTTGTTAGGCATATTTTTTAAAAAGAGGGTATTATGGTGGATCCAGTCAAAGTGGCAGGTGTTCGTGAGTGGGCTAGGCATACTTCTGTTACTAAGATTTAGAGTTTCCTTGGGTTGGCAGGGTATTATTGATAATTTTTCAGGGGTTTTCCTCTATAGCAACCCCATTGACTAGATTGACTTAGAAGGCTGTGGGATTTTCAGTGGTCGGATGATTGTGAGGAGAGCTTTCAGAAGCTTAAGGATTTATTGTCTTCGATACCTATTCTTTCTTTACCCAAGGAGAGAGTCCTATTTATGGTATATTGTGATGCTTCTGGTATGGGTTTGGGTGGTGTATTGATGCAAAGAGTAAAGGTGACAACTTATGTTTCTAGACAATTGAAGGTGCATTGAACAAAATAACCCTACCCATGATTTAGAGTTGGCGGCGATTGTATTTGTTTGAAGTTATGGTGACACTATCTCTATAGGGTGCATTGTGAGATCTTCACCAATCTTCGGAGTCTCAAATATATCTTTTCTCAGCCTAATCTGAATATGAGACATCTTAGATGGTTGGAGTTACTTAAGAACTATGATATCTTTATTTTATATCACAACGAAAATGCCAACGTTGTGGTTGATTCTTTGAGCCAAAGGGCTACTTGTACAGGGAGTTTGGCATTCTTGAAGGCTGAGGAGATACCCTATCTTAAGACCTTCAATCACTTGCTAGGCAGAAGGATCGTTAAGATATTTCTCCTCCCCATAGTATTTTTGCTTTTGTTGAGGCTAGATTTTCCTTGCTTGATCTCATATGTGCTCATTTGTTTGAGGACCCCAAGTTATGCTTGATTGGTGAAAAAGTGTTAAGGGGTGAAGCCATGGATGCTATTATTAATTCTGTGCGTGTTTTAAGGATGAATGGTAGAGTTTGAGTACCCAAAGTAGGATATTGGGTGAGACTAATACTTGATGAGGCCCATTGTGCTAGGTATTCTACCCATCAGAGTGTGACTAAGATGTACCATGACCTAAAATAGCATTATTGGTGGTTTGGGATGAAAAAGGACATAGCTTAATTCGTGGCAAAGTGTTTGAATTTCCAACAAGTCAAGTATGAACACCAAAAGCCCGATGGATCAATGCAAAAGATGACCATCCCTGAGTGGAAGTGGGAAACAATGACTATGGATTTTGTTACAGATTTTTCTATGTCTTTGGTCAAGTTTTATTCAGTTTGGGTAGTTGTTAATCGTTTAACCAAGTTAACTCACTTCTTACAAGTGAAGACTACTAGTGCAAAGCCGTTAGGTTTTATATCATAGAGATAGTCCGATTGCATAGTTTTCTAGTGTCTATAGTGTTCAGCAGAGGATCTGTGTTCACCTCTATTTTTTGACGAGTTCTACAGCGTGTTTTAGGTACTAGAGTGGATTTAAGTTCAGGTTTCCACCCGAAATAAATGGTCATTTTGAGTGCACCATTCAGGTATTGAAGGACATGCTACGGGCTTATGTGATTGATTTTGGTGCCTGATAGGACCAACACCTACCTTTGGTAGAGTTCACATATAATAATCATTACCATTCCAACATCCAGATGGCACAATTTGAGGCCTTATATGGCCAGAGGTATAGATCACCCATTGAATGTTTTGACTTAGGTTTTGACGATGTGTTGAGTATGGACCTACTTAGAGATGCCATGGATCGGGTACGTTTGATTCAGGGTACGCTTTTGACAGCTTTGAACCTCCAGAAGAGCTATGTCGACCGAAGGACAAGGCCTATAGAATTCTATGTTGGTGATAGTGTTTGGCTAAATATTTCACCTATAAAGGGTGTGGTGAGATTTTTGAAGAGGGGAAAGCTCACTCCTAATTTTATTAGCCCATTTGAGATTTTTAGAAGAGCTAGTAAGGTTGCCTATGGGCTGGCATTACCACCGAGATTATCATCTGTTGATCATGTTTTTCATGTTTTTATGCTTCGTTGATATATCCAATGTCACGACCCGGATAGGGGGCCTAGATGTGACATGGCGAAAGAGGACCCGAAGACCCTCGATCAAGCCATCA
>JBCEWC010022450.1:0-10019 GCA_038996855.1 Solanum aculeatissimum | reverse complement strand
TTTGATACGGTTGCTCTAAAATTTGGGTTAGACCCATTTCCCACTCAATTTGACCCCCTATGCAAGAATATGAAGTCAAATTTTCGAAAAACAAAATAGATTTTTAGATATTGCTAAAACAAGTTTCCGGTAACTTCTAAAGCACATTTTTAGGAACTTTTTCGGTCGTTTCATTGAATGAGATAGTTTATAGAGATTGGAGAGGATTTAAGGGTGTTTTTGGAGAGGTCTAAGGCTTGATATCGTTAAAAGTTGAGCAATTACCATCTATATAAACATTGAGCTATTACTCAAATGCCCTTAAGTGAAAACAAAAAAATTAAGGAAGTTCGCGGACTTGTCGCAATTTAGGGCATTTCACGCGAAGTTCAATTTTTCTTCCCCGTTTGCCATTTTTGCACTGTTGGGCGACAAGTCCACGACACAGACTGGTCGCATACTTTTTTGGATAAGCCTCGAATCACCTAAATAATTATTGTTTGCTACGGGTAATCTAAACATCAAAGACCACCCCTCTCCTACACAATTTTGCCCCTTAAAAATGAATTGGATTTGTGAAATCATGTATGAATTTTAAGATATTCAAGAAATACATTATAGGGCATTTTTTCGAGGCACATGAGAGATGTTATAGGAAGAACCCTTGGAAACCCTAGCCTTGTTCTTGAGATCCTTTGCCTTAGAAATTTGGAATGGAAAGAATGTGGGAATGAGAAGTGATTCTAGGGCTTTAAGGTTGGTTTAGGACCCCTTTCTCGTTCCTTAAATGACATAGTTTAGGAATAGGATTGACAAAAATGACAAAACTGACCCTCATTAAAACTATCGAAATTGACCTACGAACACTACAAGAAAAAAGACTTTTAATGACCATTTCTTAACGAAGGGAAATGAATCCGATCGTTATAAATATACTTATAGTGACCAATTTTTTTCGGTCGTTATAAATACACTTATAGTGACTAGTGACCAAATTTATTTTCGGTCGTTATAAATATACTTATAATGACCAAATTTTTTTCGGTCATTATAAATAAACTTATAGTGACCAAGTTATTTTTTGGTTGTTATAAATACACTTATAGTGATCAATTTTTTTTCTGGTCCTTAAAGACAAATTTTTATCCAACATTAACGAGGGGATAAATTTGAACATTAAAAAACGTAACATCCCATCGTTAAAACATATTAGTTAGTGTAAAGATATATTTTAATTAATATGAGTGCAAAGAAATCAGGCCAAATCATGTCATAAGTATAACAAGTGACATTTTGTTAATCGTTCCATCATTCTAATAAGAATCCTCCATCTTTTATAATTTTGCTTATTTCATAAAAAAGTTAATAAAAAGGAAAAAAATATTAATGTATTATTTTCTAATAACTTTATTCATCATTCTTATTATAGTTAATTACATAAAATTTTGAAATGTTATAAAAGCATTTAGTTACAATGTTTTTGGCACAATTATTTTTAACTTAAATATTTTCTTGATATAGTTTCTATATATGTTTTATTGTGAGAGACAATTTATTCATCTTTACTTGACCTTTTTAAAGATGCAAGATGAAGTAGGTCAAAACAAAAAATTATAATGAAACAAAAATTTAAAATAGAAGTAATAATATTAAATATATAATTATGAGCCTATGAGATTAATTTAAGGTAAAAAAGTTCTATAAATTTGATAGTAAGTAATTTTCTCAAGAGGATAGATGTTTCTCCACTTGCAAATTACCTCGATCAATAGACTCAAAAATCAGTATTCAGTAATAATATTTCTTCTAATAAAAAAATATATATTGTGTCGACTTTTGTTTTCATTATTAGTTGTAAAAGTAATAAGTGTATTCAAAGAAAAATCATTTGATTGAGTTAGAAAAGTATAAAGTGAAATTTTACAAATAAAAAATTTCAAAAGTTTTACATGACATATAATCAACTACCAATTAATTAAGAAATCATAATTTTTTTATTATTTAAAATTTAAGATGATAGAATTAATTTGTATCTCATAATAATTTCAATAATATTGAATTATTTATATTAGGTGAATACCGTTAATATAAAAAGTGAAACTAAAAGAAGTTGGGGGGTTTTATCCATAAAACAATGTGCAAAAAGTCAACAACTTAAGGTGCAAAATACAAAACAAACAATTTTATGTCTAGACGAGAAAGCCCAACTTTCTTTTTATTTGGTTGTGAGAACATAAACAAATTTTATATTTCCTTGTGGTTAATCCTTGATTTTACGAAAAAGAAAAAAGAAGATAATAGTTATTGGGAGTGTTATTAATAACCTTATATGAAGTTTTTATACTTGTCTTTTGACAGATCATACAGTTTGAAGACTTCATCCTCAGAGAAAGTGTAAAGAAGTATAAACAACGGAGAATTTTGAAGTACAGGAAGAATGTATTTCATATTTCAGAAATTGTTTAAAGATATTTTAGTTTTTCTTTTACTAAGAGTTAAAAAATATAACATCATACAATTTGTATGTCTATATTTTTGTAACATTACACAATATTATTTTTTATAGTTAACTATGAAATTTTATATGAATATAATCAATTTGCATGTGTTTCATATATGCACGTATTTGTGTGTGTGTGTATGCACTTTTATTAATCTGATTTGTGGTTATAATTAAGGTTTTAATAACTAGAACTGAAGGGAGCCTTGGAGTAACTGATAAAGTTGTTGCTAAGTGACCAAAAGGTCACGGGTCCAAACCTTGGTGACATCCTTTGGCAGAAATGCAAGGTAAGGCTACGTACAATAGATCCTTGTGGTTGGGCCTTTCCCTAGAAGTGCATCGGGCTTGCCACTTTTTTTTTAATAACTAGCATATCAATTAGTGAAGGAAAAATTTGATTGTTGAAAAGAGGTATAATGATCGGATTTTTATCGTCGTTAAAGCTTTTTTAACGATCGAATTTACTCCGGTTATTAACTTTTAACGACGGAGCTTTTAACGATCAGTGACGAAGAAATTTTTACCGGTCGTTATTGACTAAGAACGACCAGATTTATACTTTTAGTGAATGAATTTTTCCTCGTTAAAGACCTATTTTCTTGTAGTGAAGACACCGATTATGGGTCGTAAGTCGACTTTGCTTGACCTAAAGTTATGAAACCTTATTATGAGTCGTATCCTATTCTGCGAACCATCTGATAACTCATGAATCACCCTTCAGCAAACTTCAAATTTCCTTCATGTCTGGGGTCCTACTTACAAAACCTTCTACAAGTCGTCACTTGGTCCGTGGATTGCCCCACACTTGAAAATTTTTTCCCTTTCCTAAAGTTCATACTTACGAACCCAACATACAGACTGTATGTGCACTTACGGGTCGTAAGTGTCCCTCGTAAACCAGACCTCAAGTCTTTTTCTGCACTCAAGGATCCTAAACTGGGGATCGTTACATTAATAAGGACTTTGTGGGTGAAAGGGTACCCACAAATCAAACTCACATACCTTAGAAACCTTAGGGAAAACAAATCTTGAAGCGTTGAGGAGAACCTTGGAAACTCTAGCTTTGCCTTGCCTTCTAGAGAGAGTTTTTGTGCCTTAGGAAAATTGAGAATGGAAAAATGAAGGATTGAATGAGGATCGTAGGGATTTAAGGGCTAGTTTAGGTCCCTTTTGATCCTAAGAATGACATAGTATAGGAATAGAAATTGTGGAATTAACCAAACTGCCCCTCATTAAAACTGTCGGATTGATCCTACGAAGGCCCGTTTACGAGTCGTGGTTCAAACCACGGACTATAGGTCCTGCTCCTGTTGTTAACTTTTTCAAAATCCCTGAAACTGATTTTCTGAACTCAAAACTATGAATCCATCTTATAGGTCATCCTTTGATCTACGGCTCGTAGTTGGACTCGTAGAGTCCTTCCACACTAAGCCATTTTTCTCATTTTCTTGGACCCTATCCACGAAGGGATTCTACGGGTCGTGAACCAAGCTACGGACCGTGCTGTTAATTCGTGAATCACTTTCCAAAAACTCCAAATTCCCTTCATATCTGATACCCCCCACCTATGAACCTTTTTACAGATCGTCAACCTTTCTACAGGTCGTCATTGGGTCCATAGGTTACCCCACACTTGAAAACTTTTTCCCCTTCCTGAATTTCATGTTTAAGGGTCAAACCTACGGGCCGTAACTCTACCTATGGGTCATAAGTGACCCTCGTACACTGACTTCAGGTCCTTTTTTCAAGCTAATTTTTCTGCATTCTTAGACTCCTAAACTGGGCTCGTTATAGTCCACATACTTGGTAATGTCTTCGGTAGCATATAAGTACTTTCTTTTGTAGTTAGAATTTGTCTTCTATGAATTGCTGGATAAGTGCTATGTGCTGCTACTGACAGGAATGTTAAAGAATCTGCAATCTAATTGAATTCAGCATCTTAATGTCAAAAGAGAGTTTCTGTAGAAGAACAAATTCTTGCAAGAGATCAAAGAAAATAACTTACCAAAATTTAATAGATGACAAAATGAAATGTGTTACTAGTATGACGACTTTTACTAATAATTATAACAATTTGTAAATTGTTGTATATAATCGAGAAAGGAAGAATTATTATTGCACTACCGGAGAGATTATGAGGCATTTCACAACTCCAAAGATAACATGTTAGAGTAATTTTTTTCGGATAAGATATTTGTGATGTCATATGACTTCATTTGTCTGCTTTTTTAAAAAAAAAAAAAGGGTAGACGTTTTTTTATTAGTATTTCACATGCAAATTTGTTGTCCAAATAGCTTTACCATTAAGGAATTTTTCATGACAATAACAAATTCAAAATAATCTTATAAGTGTGGTCTAGAAGAGTGTGCAGAGTATATCCAAACGTTACTTCTATTTTGGAAAGTACCTAAGGTGTTTTCGAGAGATCATCAGCTCAAGCAAAAGTATATCGAGTGCAAATGAAGAGAACATGATAAAATACTAAGGAAGCACGACAAAGCATTTTAGAAAAAAAAAAAAAAGGTATACAAGATAATGTGTAACCGAATTACACCAGAAAATAAATTTTCCCACGACTTTGGTACATAACCTTTGTAAAAATACTCATAGACATGGTGATGATGAGAAAAAAGAAAAAGAAAAAGAAAACATGAATTCCAATATAATAGAAGTGGAAAACCTTAAAATTTATTTTTGGAAGTCATTTTTCTTATATTTGAAGAAATTAAATTGATTTAGAAAATATTTTTCAAAACATTTAAGTCAACCAAACATCAGAAAATTGAAAAACATTTTCCGAAAAATGTTTTCCTCCATACCAAACACACCCAGTAGCTATAGCGAGAGAGTGGCTGGTTTAGGACTTTTATAGCACAACATGTAGGTTGAGTGGAAAAAGATTCATGCGTTTGAGGAAAAAAGGTCACAGTGTGGCTACGTATATTGCCTCTTAATTATGTGGTTAAACGATAATCAATATAGGTTTTAACCCTCAAGTACTAGAATCCTCATCACCAATTTGGTTAGAAGCATCATAGTATCAGGCTAGAAATTCAGTTAGTAATATCCATGAATGTAGAATCTGACAATTGCTGTTATTTAAAGGGCCATTTTCTAGGTACTTCACCCAAGAAGGCGGCAAAAGTTCGAGTGGGGGAAGGAGCTAGGGCTATATATATATATATGCACATATTAAGTTATAATGAAGTTTGGTGTATCGTCGCTATATCAGCTGACGTTACATTTCAGATGAAATGAGACTTCAGAATCTTCCCCTTCTTACTCGAGCCCATGCAATAGCAGCCATGACAGCCCCACCCAAATGAGCAGATCCAGATATTTGAGTGTCACCCTGAAGTCGAGGAAAGGAAGTTGTTATACATATCAAATGAGTCATTACAAATGTTGCAGCAAGACTGTAGGGTAAAATGAGCAGAATAAATGCTCTAATGATAGGACTCGACCACCTACATCTTCATGGCTGAAAGCTAACATCTCAAGCTGGAACGTGAAATGAATCTTAGTGCAGTGCTGTGATATCTCATCTTATTAGTTTATTTCCTTAACCAACTTACAGGAACAGTATAGAGTATGGGCTTGGAAAAATCACGTGACCATTTACACCCATTTCTCGCTAAAAATTCTAATCAGGCAAATTGAGTAGTGGAGAATCTAGAAAACTAAAATATGTAAGGCATGTAGAAGTTGTAGAAGAGAAGTAAAGTTTACTAAAACAAGACATTTTGGTTTTATTTTCATTAGCAACTGAGCCTCAATAACTGCAACCCCCAACACAAATCATTCCCCAAATAATAGCCTAAAACAGCTTCTCTTTCTGATACAAGGTAGGAAATATTGATTTCAGCACATACTAGCCATTGATAACTTCATTTCATGATAAAGTTAACGAACTAAACAACAATAGGTGATGAAATGCTAGAAGATCAGACCTCCCATATTCTTAAGACGTCTTTTCCAATGATGAAGATCCCCTGAAATGATGCAATGACCAGTCACGTAGAAAGTATTAGGCAATTTTACCTGTCACAACTATCATCTAGAATAGTAACAAAAACCTATTTTAGTTAAGAAATATGCAAGTACTTACCAGTAAGATTGCAGGGACAGGAACAATAAAGTCCAAATAGAGAGTCTTTCTAGGGAACAAGAATATATCAAGCAGCATCACAGCATTTACAGCCCCACTTGCACCCTAAATGGAAAAGCACAAACTGAAGTCGAGGCAAAATGTAAAGATGACATGAAATTTTGGTAACTTCTCAGGAAGGAAAAGGTCAAACTTAATCCATTAACCATTTAGAAGTTTCAAGGATTCCAGAAATCAAAGAGTAGTTTTGACAGGAATCTACTCCATGAAAAGGATGAGAAACCAAACCAAGAACCATTTCTTTAGAAGTTTGAATCATATGCTAGTTTCAACACACTGAGCAGATTAGGGATTCAAAATAGCAATCTCTAGAACAAGATTTAAGAAAAATAACATCGTTTTATTTGAGTTTGGGTAGGAGCTGTAACAATCAGATACAAGAGCTGGCTAAAATGAAAATTTATGGCAATTTACGCATCCACGATTTGATATGTGATAATCTTCAAAGATTATGTTCACTAGCTACAAAGATCAAGACAAAGTGTTAGTAAAATTAGAGCGGTTTATTCTATGAAACTACTCCAACTTTTTTCTCAGACATGATCTAGTAGTTCAAATACCAAAGGAAAACGCTATCTAGTCATGTAAAAAAAGAGGCTTAACTACTGAATTTGAAGACAACAATGTACTCCACGAAAAAAAAAAATGATTATCATAAATATGAATGAGAGAAAATGACAATCTCATTTCAGATCCTTTGGAGTCCCATGAATTGTTAGTATGGTAACGCACTGAATTGGAATTGAAGAAGGCAGCGAACTATCAGAAATCAAGAAGAAGTAAGACATGAATTTACCAATCCAGGAACTTGTGATGGATGTGTGCTCAGGACTTGTCTTCTTTGTGTCTGCCAAAGAAAAGAGACAGTCATTAACTACTTCTACAGTGAGACATAATACTCCCTTCATGGCATTTGCGGTCAGAATTTATCTGGATGAAGACACTGTCAATTTGACTTGCAAATTTAATTGGTGCTAATGAAGGAAAATATTAAAATATTATTCGTAAAATTAGAGGGCGGAACATGACATCAAAATACAATTTAGATATTAAATTTACCATGAAAACTGACACATAACTGGAACAAAGGAAATATATGAATTTAAGTGATTACTTCATCCAAAAAAAAAATATGAATTCAAGTGACCAACTTAAATCACGCAGCGCAGTCCACTTAATAATTTTCTTTTGGGAGATGGTAACAAGATTTATATTAAAAACATAAAAGGTTGTGTGTGCCATGTAAAAGTATATGGAGCAAAATGGTATAAACTACCAAAAGTACTTACTTCCTTACAGAGAGACTCTAGAACATCTAATGGAGACTCAGTATCATCTATCTACTCCTGTTTACACAAAAGTACAACTTATTATCTTCTGCATGGAGCTGCTCTTATCTACTAACCATACTCAGCTTCGTGTTGCTTATTCTAGCCAGCACGTGGTGGTAGGAGTCCACCAACCTAATGCAAATTGAAACATCTTCCATAGCTATACACCTGTGAGCACATGCTCTGCCTCCTTTCTGGATGGAAGTTCAAACAGGAATGAAAAATCATTTGTTTTGTAGAAATTGACTCCATGTAAAGAATTCCATACACAGCAAACACCTCTTGCTATATCATTTAATGTAGGTGTTTCCTGCGAGACGTTTCCTCTGCAACTTCTGAGCCACTTTGGATGATGACACTGGAGCTTTTATCTTTGATTGGAGAGATTGTCAACCATTTATTGCTTTTGATGGTTTCAATGTAGGAGGTTTCAGGTTTTGGGCTTCTGACAGATGGTGTTTGCTTCTCCATTTCTGGGACATTTATGAATCTTATACCCCCCCCCCCCCTTTTTTTTTTTGAAACTGGTAACGTTGTATTCCTCAGCATTATGGTATGCTGGAGACCTCCAAAAAGGTAACAAGCTGAAACAAGAAATTAATTACAGTAATTCTAAAAGATCTGCCAACTGTTCAGCATTTTCTATACAATGTTCTTTACACCAAAAGTAGAAAGTTGCAATGTGGTTCCCTTTGATTCTCTGATTGTTGTTGTATCTAGCATACACATGCTTTTAAAACTTAGCATACACATGCATCAAATCATGCATGCTTGGGCTTAAAGGCAAAAATCACTTTCATTACTCTTATGCATTCTTAACAAGAGTCAAACACATTTCATAATCATGCATCATGGGCTAAAAAGCCAAACAAACTTTCATGTCAAACTTCATGCATAAGAGTAGCTCCATACTTGTCATATCATATTGGTGTAAACATCCATGTTGCTCAAAGAGCCATATCATAGACTTAGTGTGATCACATCTTAGTCATAACCCATACTTACTCAAAATCATAGTCATAAACATGTTTGGGGCTTAGCCCATGTCAAAACTTTCATCAAAATCCATGATCATGCATGCAAATGTCATGAGTAACAATGAGAATAGCATGGCTACTAGAATTCATACTTTAAATTCAAATCAAGAGTAGTTCATGAGAAATTCAAGTCAAACTAACCTTCAAAACATAGTTTAGACACTACCCATGCATAGTTCAAGAGTAAAGGGATATGCATAGCTTGATCTTCATCAAAGGCATTGAATCTTCATATAATTCAAACTTAAATCAACTTTAAATCACCTAATTTCTACAGCACACAATCCAATTCAATTAAATACTTCAAAATTTAAAGAACCCAACCTTAAAGAAAGCTTAAAATCATAATTTAAAGAGAGTTCTTGGGTCTTCATGGATGAAAGAGAATCCATGAATCAAACCCACATACCTTGAAATTAACCAAAAGAGTTGAAGGATTTCACAAGGATAATCTTCCCCAAATTTCTTCAAGCTTTCATCAATGGAGGTCAAGAGAGTTGAGAGAATTTTAAAATGAATTGAGGAGTGTTAGAATGGATGAAAAGGGATTAGGGTTAGGTTTAAGGGGTTTAGGAGACCTTAGAAAGCCTAAAAGGGACATAGAATCTAATTAAATTACGAATTAACCATTAATGAAACGGCCTAATTCACTGAAACAGTGCCACACGGAAGGCTACAGTGATCGTTTACTGGTACACGGTCCGTGTACATGATCGTGAAGCCACACTTGGCCTCGACTTCGACTCGAACTCTTGGGGGACTTTCTGGATCACTTCACGGGGGGTCTCACGGACCGTGTAGCTGTACACGGACCGTGTACTGGTCCGTGGAGCATCACTTGGTCCGGAGTCCAACCCCGTATCCTTGGCCAACTTTCTGCCCCACTTCACGGGACCCCTCACGGACCGTGAAGGGTCTCACGGACCGTGGGGTGGTCCGTGGGACCACACTTGGTCCATGGGCTGGACCCTAACCCCTAGAGACTCACTGGATCAACCCA
>JBCEWC010022449.1:0-10019 GCA_038996855.1 Solanum aculeatissimum | reverse complement strand
AATCAATTTTTTTAATGTTAACAGTTTGAAGGGTATTTTAGACATTTTTAATTAAAAAAGTGTTTAACAACACTTATATGTCAAACACATCAATAACTTTTTTTCAGCTGCAACACTTTTATCCAAACACATAATTGCTTATTTTTCAAATAAATTTCAGCACTTTAAAAAGTACTTCCAAACAACTTTTTAAAAGCTATTTTTTTTTCAGCTAAGCCAAACGGGTTCTTAGTCATCTTTTGGTGTGAAAGATGAAAATACATAGTCATGGAATAAAAAAATAGTAAAGGATAAAATTTAATATCTTATTTGGTTGTCAAGTTTAGAATAATTTATCTCACTATTTATAACATAGTGATGAGATAAGTTATCTTATATATACGGGGATGACTTGTTTCAGAATAGTTAATTTCAAAATAACTAATCTTGGGATAAGTTGCTCCCAACCAAATGATCTTTTATGGTCTAATAAGTCAACTTTCCGTCTCGTTGGAAAATTTTTTAAAGTCACCACCATTTTCATGAATTTTGACTTTTGTCAGATCTCTCCGTCCATCAGATTCAATTTGGGCCGTCAGATTTGCTACCAACACCTCATTAACTTTAGCCTGTTACGTCATATTTTTTGGGGAGAAAAAAATGCATGGTTTCTAAACAAGGTTTGCGGTAGAAAATAAATATTTCTGAAAGTAGCAGAATTTATTTCTCATAAGTTAAAAATAAAAAAAATGTTTTTCAAAAACTATAATTAGAAATATTTTTGAAGCGTTTGACTAAATACTAGTGGTTGCTCAAAATACTTTTGAAATTTATTGACCAAACTTTAACATTTTCTTCTTACAAGTGCTTTTTTTTTTGTAAAAGCACTATTAAAAAGATTCATAAAAAAAAGGTCTTTCAAAATAAATTAATTTTAAAATTTGACCCACCAAATTATAGAATTAGAGAAAGCTTTTGTACAATGTACTCAAACTCACTCCAATATTTTCAACTTGGAACATAAATATACCAATAAAAATTATTTTTTTTCAAAAATAGTATATTTTAAATCTATAATTTAAAAATAATATACTACTCATTCTGTTTGTAAAAATGACTTACTTTTCTTCTTAGTCTGTTTAGAAAAATAATTTATTTTCTTTTTTGACAAAATTTTAATTTCAAATTTTCACGTCGTATGTTCAATGTCACAAGATTAAAGGACATTTTGATACATTTAACATAATTTTAATTTAGAATCACAAAACTTTTGAAAAGTTTTTTTACTTGCTTAAACTCCGTATTATCTCAAACCAATTTTTTTTTTTTTGGAAACAAGTGTGTAATTAATTTGATCTATTTAACATATTAAATTATAAATTTTGGTTTCTCACATATCTGTTACTGACCCCACCTCTCCAGCCTTTGATGTGCCAAATAGTCAATACTCTCTCCATTCACAATTAGATGTCAAATTTTGACATGGCATACCTATTAAGAAAATAATGATTAATATAACAAGATTACCATTTTACTCCTATTAATTTGTAGGACTATTCTTTTTAATTAAATTTTTTTTATAAGACTATTCTTTTTAATTAAATTTTTTTTATAAGACTATTCTTTTTAATTAATTTTTTTTTCATATTAACTTAATTGAATTGAGGTATGTTAATGTATTATATCATTTTCTAGGTTTCTAGGTACTTTAAAGATGACTTAGTCATTCTATATTTTCAAAAAGTCTAACGTGATAAATAAATTAGGGATAGAATAGGTAAAAAATATTTGTCTTGAATTCTCAAAATTGACAAATAAAAATGAAAATCAAATTAGAGATTTTTTTACATTTAATTGTGAACGGAGGGAGTAACAATTAGACCCAAAAGTGTGCTTTTTCCTGTTATATAGGTTTTGTCATTACCAACTGTATATACCGAATCCCACCCTCTTCTCATCATTATATACATAAACACGTGAAATGAAAAAAAAAATACATATCATCTCCGTTTCAAAAAAAAAAAAGATCTATTTTAAAAAGAATAATTTTTTATTTTTTGCAATATTTAGTTTCAGCTTTTCAGATAGAATATTTAGGTTCACACGATTAAAAGATATTTGAGATAACTATTTCATTAAAAAATACAAAATTAAAAAATTTCCTTTTTTTTTAAATTCGGTGCTAATTATATTTAGATCATTTTTTTATGCTGAGGAAGTATTTTTTATTAAGATATCATTACGTACATGATCCATCCGTACAGCTGTGTATGAATGTAATTAAACCAATCATAATGTAGGAGAGTCAATACATGATACGTTTGCACTTTATGCAACTATAAAAAGGTCCTTTGAAGGAACTTTTTTTGAAGTGCACAAGATATATCTTTTTTAGTCCGATCCCTTTTGCATAAAGTACATTCCAGTTTTGAAATCATGAAGCTTTCTTTCAAATTATTACCCCCACGCACTTCCAAAGAAAATCCCCAACAACATACACTCCAGTGCGTCACCATTACACAACCACCAGATAAGTTTACAAGAAATTTAAACCTGAAAACCATCAAAAAGTTAATTCTTGGCTGGTGTAGTAGTGAGCGGGCTAGTCCAAATTTAGCTTCGACATCTGCTTGGACAGTGCCTAGTTTCTCTAGACAGTGCCCAGAGAAATTAGGCAAAAATTGGATGGAGTATCAAGGAATCAAGAATTGGGAAGGTTTGCTTGATCCGCTAGATGATAATTTACGTGGAGAAATAATCAGATACGGCCATTTCGTTGAAGCTGCTTATAGGGCTTGTAATTTTGATCCTTCTTCCCCTTCATACGCAATGTGCAAATACTCAAAGAAAAAACTATTGCAGCTTTCTGGCTTTCCAGGTACTGGATATCGTGTTTCCAAGTACCTGAAAGCCACTAGCGGGATTAAGCTCCCAAGTTGGGTTGATAAAGCGCCTAAATGGATGGCAAAGCAATCGAGTTGGATTGGTTATGTCGCAATTTGTCATGACCATAGAGAAATTGCAAGACTAGGAAGAAGAGACGTTGTCATTGCCTTACGAGGCACAGCAACTTGCTTGGAGTGGCTCGAGAATCTACGAGCCACGCTCACTCCTCTCCCTAATATTAATTGTTGTTCAACCATATGTTGCCCAATGGTCGAAAGTGGTTTCCTAAGTTTGTACACATCCAAAATGGGCTCACATCATAGTCTACAAGACATGGTGAGAGAAGAAATAGCCCGAATAAAAAAGACTTACGAGGGTGAAACATTAAGCTTCACCATCGCAGGCCACTCCCTTGGGGCCGCGTTAGCCACTCTAACAGCATACGATATTAAACAATTTTTCAGGGAAATACCCCTCGTTACTGTCATTTCATTTGGCGGTCCAAGGGTCGGAAACCACAGCTTCCGATACCATCTTGATAAACAAGGTACCAAAATTTTGCGCATTGTCAACTCAGAAGATCTTATAACCAAAGTCCCAGGCTTTGTCATTGACAATAACAAAGATAATTTTATGGAAAAAAGTGGTCATTGGATGCAAAAGCTTGTGGAAGATAGTCAATGGGTATATGCAGATGTTGGATGTGAATTGCGGTTAAGTAGCAGTGATTCACCATATCTTAATGGGATTAATATTGCAGCTTGCCATGAATTAAATACTTATCTTCATTTGGTTAATGGTTTTGTTAGCTCAAACTGTCCTGTTAGAGCTACAGCAAAAAAAATTATGCAGAAAGGTAACAATGTAAAAACTACGTAATAGATGACTACACCAATGTAAAAACTTACCATTTACTTTCCATAAAGTCTATTACTACTTTTCACCCACCAGCCGTCCTTCCATATTCCTCTACTCATCATGACCCACTCTAAAGTCGAAACTCATAAAAGCAAAAAGGTTTTTTTTGCAGTCCGGAATTAGATTTTGTTTGTTCATAGATTTCGGATCAAATTTAATAGAGAGAAAGACACAAAGTCACTATTGAAGTTGTTTCAAATTTTAAAAAAGACATCTTAACTATGTGAGTGTCCTATTACCCCACAAAACTACTCCCTCCGTTCACAATTAGATGTTAAGTTTTGACATGGCACACCTATTAAGAAAACAATGATTAATGTAGCAAGATTACCACTTTACCCCTATTAATTAGGTAAATAAATTAAGGGTAAAAAACTTTAGGGGTCTAATTTGGTAAATAAATTAGGGGTAGAATAGGCAAAAACAATTTATCTTATCTTGAATTCTAAAAATTGACAAGTAAAAATGAAAATCAAATTAGGAAATTTTTGACATCTAATTGTGAACGGAGGGAGTATTAAATATCTTTATAAATAGACTATTTTGACCCATTTTCTCTCTATGTTTGTGAGCACAATGATGATGCGCGTGAAGGTCTCATTTTGTTTCCAAAAACCAATTAAAAAGTGTCATGTTTCAATTATTTTCTCTATTAATTAATTATTTTATTTTTAAATATGCCATCTTCCCCAAAATTTCAAAAAAAATTAACTGAAAGGGATAAGAATTTGAGTTAATTTCTAGTTCAAAAAGTCAATTTGAAACCGTTCAAGATTTAATTTCTTCTTAATTATTTCTTTTAAATTTGAAAAATCTCAAGAACATTAAACACATTCTTCTTGAATGTTAAACTAAAAAAAAAGCTAAATTGCTAGATGATAATGAATTTGAGTTAGAATTTTGCGGGTTAGCTCCAACGAGCCACCACCAATTGACAGCCTCAAACCCCTCTCTGGCCAGCTTACTGCGGCGCTACCAAACAACCCCACTGTTCTCCTTTCCCCATAATCATTTCCGGCAAGCTAGCGAGCTTCGAGCTCATGCAACTATGAACCAGACCCATCATCTGTTTCTCTTCTCCTTCACTACACCGAAAACCTCGACCAACAACTCCCAAATGACCCACTAAACCATAAAACCAACAAACTAACACCAACTTCAGTGAAGGAAGCCCATGAAACACGCAAACTCCAAGCCCGCAGGAGTGAACAAAGCAACCAAACAAAAATTCATGAATTTGAGTTAAATTTTGTTGATTGTTGATTAAAAAGTTGAAAGTTTTGACAAAAAATTAATTTTATGGGTTAAGCATAACCAATAATTTTAATTTTTGAAAAGATTCGGTTGGATTGACCCATGTTTTAAATTAATTTAATTAATTAAAAGGAGGTGAGCATCACGCGCGGATCCATAAATGAGAAAATGGACCAAAATGGTCTATTTATGTACGTATTTAATAATTTTGTGGTGTAATAAAATGCTCATAAAGTTAAAGTGTCTTTTTAAAATTCGAAACAAATTCAATGGTGACTTTATATCTTTTCTCTTCAATAGATTATATATCAAGTTCCAAAAATTGGTTGACAAAAAATTCATTTTCACTCCCAGAAATTCAATTTTTTTCTAAGTAAAAATATATGTCTAAATACAATTTTAAGTTCTAAAAATCGCAACTTCAAAAATTTAAATTTAAATTTTTTAGCTTCAAAATAAATCTATAGTCAAACAGAACTGAAAGTACCGTTAAAACTTATAGTCTTCACTATGACATTTTTATATATTATATTTAGGATAAATTGAAAAATTTAAAGTGAAAGAGTTTTAAAATATGTCCTTTTATAAATAAATTTTAAGGACAACATATTAAATTAAATTAAAATATCATCTCAATCACTATTTTAAAGCAATCATATTATAAAGCAGTATAATTCTCTAACTACTAGTAACTAATTTAAATTCACATTAAATGAAGGACGAATGATACCTTAACAGGTATTAAAGAAAATTATTGATTACTTCTTTTAGTATTGACTTGTGTGTGTCTATATATTATATATATATATAGATAGATATAACAAAAAGTAATTAAATTGATAGAATAATGGCATATGTAGCTAAAGAAAATCCAATGAAATTGTACCGACAATAATGTCCAAGAATTGTGTATAAAGTGCTACACCCTTAGGCTGCGTTTGGTATCGGTATGTTTTCCATTTTTCTTAAATTTAACGTGAGTAGGAAAATAAGTTTTATAAATGATAAGTATTTTATTATAATAAATACATCGACATTATTAGTTGCCTAGTTCACATCCTCAATATCCACTCCTTTTTCATTTGGGATAAATCTAGTGTATCCAATTTAATCGATTGCAATAATTTTAATATAAAAAATTATATTTATTTAAAAATATACTCAATAGATATATTAATTCAGAATCGACTAATAACATAAAAGGACTAAAATTCTAAAGTAATAAGCTTCAAATTTTAGTTTCACTTTGTCCTCCATCCTCACACCAACCCTCCCTGACTCTAACTCCTATATTATTTAAAGTATATTTTTCTTTTTTCGTTTTTAAAATGCAAAGTTGTTAATATATTTTTTTTGAACAAGTTGTATTTGAGATGCAAAATTATTTGTCTTTTTATTTGAAAAAAAATTGTTTTTTCAATAATTACTACTCTTCCTATTTTAATTTATTTGTAGGTTTTGATTTGACATGAAGCAAATTTTTTAGTTTTGACGTTTTAAATATGTTATATGAAAACTTAAACTTAAACTTAAACAGAGTAACAAAAATAAGACAAATAAATTGAAGCACAACACTAATTTATTTATTTTAAAAGAAACTTTTTTCTCTACTTTTGTAGGTAGTGATAAGGTTTGCATACATTCTATCCTTCTCATATTTCACCTGTGAAATTTTACTGAGCATGTTATTGTTTATTTTAAAAGAAAATCTATAATATTTTTATTACCGTAAATAATAGGCCCCTCAAATTTGGGGGCCTAAGATAGGTATCTTACCTTTATCTTGAATTCTCCAACTATTTATCTAACTTATATATAAATAATTTTAAAATAATATTTTTTTACTTAAATATTAAATATAAGAAAATTTTAAAAAGCTCATATTTTCTCAAAAAAAGAAAAAAACAGTTCTGAATATTATATTTTACGTGAATTTTGTTTCTTATAGCAAACACACTCTTAATGTAAAAATGAGAAAAAGTCGTGGCTTTATTTTCTTTGGTAGAAGGACATTAGTGTGCGCCGTCCGCGATAAATCAATGCTTTTTGCCATACTTATTTAGGATTATGATATAAAGTGCAGGCGCATAATAGACTTGATAGTGCGCGTGGTCTCGAAAAGCCTTGTTTTGTTTTACCTGAAGCAAACATGATTAGTAAATATGATTTTACGACACTACCCTTAATAAAAATTGTAATTACCTAGACTGCCATTCAAATCACCGACCCCGTTCCAATACTGTAGGCGCACATGCAGCAATCTCTTTCGCTCTATATCGGGCGGCCGTCCATAGTCCATACTAAACAAGGGGTCCAAGTTGGATGAATGACATAAAAGCCCTTCTGATAATAAGCTCCATCTCTTTCTTTTTTAACACGTTGGGTCATAGTTTCATGCAAATACGTAAAAAAGAATGAAAAACTGATATGTTAGGTATAGTCATAGTAAATATTGGATAATATTGCCTTATTTTTACCAATTCAACCCAACACATCGATCCAGTCAACAAGCAACTTCTAGGCGTGTTACTGATCAACCCATTTGTTAATTAAGTACGTTTTAATCATCCATCTAAATTTAGCTCCACCAATTTATTTGACGCCTTTACTTTTATATACTCTATAGAATAAATACTAATTAGTGCACCGTAATTAATGTTTGCCTGTCTTTTTTGTTTTAAAATCTTTTAAATCGGTGTTAGATGTCTGCGTTGGAGTTCTACTATTTCGTATTTGTACCGTGTAGGGCTCCATTCGAGGGTAAACACTCTCTACCAAGATTTTTTTCATACTCAGATCTCAAACTCAGGACCAATAGCAGATGTGTATTATCTATTATGGGTGCTTAAACACCCATTGTTATCTGTGACAAATACTATTATTTATGTACAAAATTTAATAATTCATTAAAATATATTAATAGAGCACTCATTCTATATAGCAATTTCTAAATTAAAAATAATTGAGCATCCATGATACAGAATTTCTAGATTCACCACTACCCAAAGCCTTAAGTTTAAAAAGAAGCAACCTCATCCACCACACCATATTCTTTTCTCTTTTACAAGTTCGAGAAAATAAAATTTTGCTTTCCTAAGTCATATTTTTTCTTGTTTTTCCTGAAGCCACACAAATTTATTCATTTATATAAGTATAAAAAAAGGAAAAAAAAAAAGTAACGTAGTGCGCTAAGTTTTTATCATGGGGGTCCAAAAATTATATGCAATCTTTCTACATTTAACATGAAGATTATTTTAGTTACATATATTTTAAACTTTATTAAATTGACATTAGTTTTCGTTTGAGTAAATTCTCTAATCAACCATATTTGAAAAATTGTGCAGTAATATTATTTTTATTTCTTTCAGAACTACAATATCATCCAACTGTCCATATTTTTCTCAAAATATCCTTGACATAATAAAACATCCTTCTCTCTTAATGGGATGCCATGTCATATTATTTTCCTTTTTAAAAGTAATTTTTTTCTCTTTTGATTTTTTTAACTCGGCTCATTATATATTTATATTTACTTTAGTTCTAGAATCTCTGTATAGAAAAAAATTGAGTTTCTACTCCTTACGTCCATCTTTACATCTTTAGTTACTTGTTAAGTACCAAGTTAACACCTCTTGAGAAATAATAACTAAAGTGATAATTTTATTATACCACTCTCCAAATATAACAAATGCTTTCAAAAATGTATTGACAAATAACGATAATTAATAATAAAAGTGCATTAATAATTAAGTGATAAATTATGATATCTTGATTTTCTAAAATAAGCAAGTAAAAATAAATAATCATTTATAGTATAACGAATAAATAAAATTGGCCGATGGGAATAGTTGAAAGGAAAAAAACTCTCTAAAATGTGTCAGTCTATACAATACTCTTGATTTTTTATGAGTACATGAAAATTGTTCTTTAACGTTACTTTTTTTTTTTTGTTCAATGTTGCTTGTTTTTAATGTGCACTTTGCACGTTATTTAAGAACTTAAAGAATGAATGTTTAGAAAAATGATTTAGAATAAATAATTAGTATTAAACATAATAGTAGAAAAATAAAGTATCTCTTTCTTCATATGCTAAAGTGAATACCTAAAATGAAAAATAATTTAGATTGGATAGTTAATAATAAAAGTAAAAAATAAAATTCCTTATATTTTTCTTTTGATATGATAAAGTAGATAAGCACAAATGCAATTTTATTTTTAATATAATAAATAAATAAAAGTAAATTTATTAAAAGCAAGCGGAGTTAAAAATGAGACATGACATTTTAATAACAATAAAATTTCTTTTTTAAAACAATATGAAAAAGTAATAATCTTTTACTGCTATAAAATATGGTGGTTTAAAAAAAGTAAAAAGTTTATTATTGAAAATAATAATAATATGACATGTCATATTATTAGGAGAGAGAAAGATGTTGTTACAATGTCAAGTATATTTTGATGAAAATGGTAACAATTGAGTAATTGTAGTCTTAAAAGACAGAAAAGTGATATTTGTAGACTATAACATCCGATAATTTTTAAGTAAAGACTTGATTCTTTCTTCGTATGCATTCAAGACCTAACCTGATATTATCTGATTTTTACTTGCATGTTAAAGTTCTTTATTAAATATAGTAAATGTATCAAATGTTATTTAGGGTCTTAAGGGACCTCTAATAGAAAGCTAAGTTTAAAGTTTCTGCCGACTAAGTTTTCCTCATTGTTGACACCCAATTTTTACCCTCCATAGTACGAATTAAACGTCGAGCTCTTAATTTTTAAAACAATTTTGAATAATTAGCATGCGAATTACGAAATGTAATTTTTCATGATTTTTCCCTCCAATTTTAAAATATCGCGTATTTTAATGTTTTAATCAATTTTTCGCCAAGCTTTCAACAAAACATCTTGTTATTTTAATTTAAGCACTTCTAGATTTAATCATTTCATAATTAAGCTAATTATTTTAAAGTTGTTTGATA
>JBCEWC010022448.1:0-10020 GCA_038996855.1 Solanum aculeatissimum | reverse complement strand
CCTAAAATTCGCATTGTATCAATGCTGATGTTTATGTATCGACGTTTCTTAAAAAATAAGGAATTTTTAGTAATTTAAAAAAAAGTTGGTATATATTGAGATTATGCATGTAAAATATGAGATTTATATAATTTGCCCAAAAAAATATGAAGAGACATGTATCACAATAGTATCAGATAAAAATCAAAATAAGGGATAAACATAATTTTTTCAAACGAGTGAGATTTTTTGAAAATATAAAAACATAAATAATGTAATTTGGTAAAAATTTCAATTTTTATTAATACAAAATTATATTTTTACCTTGATTGTCTTACTTTCCACCCAATGCATAGAAGGAGTTATTAAGACATATATGGGCCTGTTTACAATTGGTCCAAATACCATCACCAACATGGGTTACAAACCCTAATGGATCTCGAATTACTAACGAAAAAGAGAAAAAGCAATCTAACCAACTTCTGCCTATATAAATCGCGGAAGCATACGCCTTCTTAATTTGGGTGTTTCTTCTCTCGTCAACCAATTTTTTTGGTCTGCACATAACAAAGCTTATCGCCACACAGTCTGATAACAAATAGCAAAAGCATAGACGTTGAATTTGGATCTAGAATATGGCAGATGAAGAAGTGATGGTGGAAGCAACAAGCCCAGTTCCATCAGATCATCACAAGAGAAAGCTGGAGGATTTGGAGCCTGAACCACACACTGAAGTTGGGTTGGCTCTGAATCCCGAAACGGTGTCGGATTCTATGCAAAAAGCTGACGGAACAATGGAGGGACAGGTTGCTGGTGTTGATGGGTCTGAATCTAAACGACCTCGTTTGGAGGATAAAGCAAATGGATTGGGTAATTTCCTCCTTTCTTTTAGAGCTAACCCTTGTTAGAGTTGACATTGTTTTAGTGTCTTGCATTATGATTTTTATGAAGTTCTTTTTTTTGTGTGTGTAGTCTTCATTTTAGTGTTCTTGTTCAGAGCTAAAGCTGATGATTTCGGTTTTATCATGTGGTTGCTTTTTTTCTTGCATTCTGGTGTGCAATGTTTTAGGTCTTTTTGATGAAATTCTTGTGGTTGAATTTTTTTTTGAGGAACTTCTGGGAAACACTTGAGAAGGGAATTGTTTTTTTGTGTTGAACTTGAAGTACGGAGTAAGTGGATATGTGTGTAATGGATGTTTATGTTGACTTCAAATGTTGTTGGCCAGTTCTTTTAGGGCTTCAATTGTTGTAAAATGTGAAAAGTATCAAGATTGTGTATGAGCTGTCTATGTAGGAAAAATCTTATTACCTTCTTTTACCCGTTTTCAGCATCCCAAAATGGTTGTGAGGAGAAGGTAGAGGAAGAGTCAAAAGTAGATGATGATAATGAGCAGCCTAGCATTCATCCAGAGGTTTCTCAAGAAGTATACCAGGAGGCTCCTAAATCACGTAAGGAACAACCTGCTGATGGTAATCAGCAAAGAGGGGATGTTGAACAATCTGATGCCAAAGCTTTTCTTGATGCAGAGAAAAGTACTCAGGTCAAGGAACCATCTAAAGCTGACATCCAGGAGCCCGAGGTAGAGAAGAGTACTCAGTTTGATGAACCATCTAAAGGTGACATGCAGGAGCCCTCAGCTGAAGTGCTATGTGACATTCAGGAGGAGCCCTCAGCTAAACCTCCCGAAATGGAGGGTGGTCAGCTTGATCAAGAGCATCCAGCCTCTGAGGATCAAACAATTATCCGCAAAATGGAGGTCCCTAATAATAAGGTGATGAAAATATTTGTTGAAAACAAAAGAAGTCTTGTTTTGCTGATTATGACTGAATTTAATATCCTCCTAGTGGAACAATTGGCTAGGCATGTGGAGAATGTCTGGGGGGGGGTAGGAGATGATAAGTTTGGAAGACCACTTATGGAACTTGTTTAGGAAGTTATGATTCTCATTTTTAAAGAACTTGTTTTTTTTATATTTTTTTATCATAGATTTTTAAAGAACTTGTTTGCTGAGAGAAAATGTGTTCCATAATATTTTGACCAAACAAACATGGAAAAAATTCAGTCGTGAACATCTGTTCGTGCTGTTTCACCTTGGCCAGCATTTGGCTTGAATCTTATAGAGCTCTATGTAAATCTGGTACAGGTTGGTGTTCTCATTGGAAAATCCGGCGATACTATTCGATATCTGCAATACAACTCAGGCGCTAAAATTCAGATTATGCGCGACGCTGATACAGATCCACATGCTGCCAGCAGGCCAGTTGAACTGATTGGAACATTGGAAAATATAAATAAAGCTGAGAAATTAATAAAGGATGTCATAGCTGAGGTATGTGGTTTGTGTCTTATTGCCATTTCCTTTTGATCTTTCCAATTTTTATGGTTCATTTATCATGAGTTCAATGTGTCTAGGCTGATGCTGGTGGTTCTCCTGCACTTGTGGCTAGAGGCTTCGGCACTGTGCAGGCTGTGGTTGGAGAACAGATTGAGATACAAGTTCCAAATGAGAAGGTTATATTTATGACTTGTTCCACTTTCTTTTACCTTTCATGCCCTCATTTTGTTTGAGGACTTCCTGAGGGTGGAGGGGGTTATTATTTTTTATTCTTTAGTTTCCATGATTGAAAAGGACTCGTCATATTCTTCTCTTGCTGTAGGTTGGATTAATAATTGGAAAAGGTGGGGAAACTATCAAGAGCCTTCAGACAAGATCAGGGGCACGAATTCAGGTATTGATAATACCTTATGATTTTTGTTAGCACATTTTGGTGCAAAGTAGTTTTTCTTTTGTTAAGAGGCAATCAAATTACCTGGCTAATATCAAACTCAAAATTCTACTATTTCCCTAGCTGGTGCCACTTCCTTCTGATGGAAAAGAATCTAAAGAAAGAACCGTACGTGTGACTGGTGATAAAAAGCAAATTGAGATGGCAAGAGAGATGATCAAAGAAGTCATGAGTCAGGTTTGTTCGGATGTTCTGCCTTATTCTTTCCAGTAGGCTTGTGTGAGGTTCCAGTAGGTGGCTTTTCAATGCAGTTCTAATATTTCAGATCAAATATTATCTCATTTCACTTGTGGTAATGACTTATAGTTGACACTCTTGACATTTCTACAATTGGGTTTGAACCTGGAGTTTTAGAAATGTATGTTATAGGGATAACTTTGAAACTATCAGTAAATTATGGATGCACATTTTGGAATTAAGTAATATAATGCAGTGTGTTCTTTTTATTACACGGTATACTTTGAACCCCTAGGGTTTTAGTTTAGTGGTAATTGTGGATGCACATTTTGGAATTAAGTAATATAATGCAGTGTGTTCTTTTTATTACACGGTATACTTTGAACCCCTAGGGTTT
The DNA here is from genome assembly GCA_038996855.1 of Solanum aculeatissimum. Lineage (NCBI taxonomy): Eukaryota > Viridiplantae > Streptophyta > Magnoliopsida > Solanales > Solanaceae > Solanum > Solanum aculeatissimum. The sequence continues at coordinate 6,680 of JBCEWC010022448.1, read as the reverse complement.
TAGTTTAGTGGTAATTGTGCAACATATGATGTTTGGATTAGACTCACGTCATGAGTTCTAACCTTGCCACGGACAAAAGCTTTTTGTTTAGGTGGAGAAGTGTGGATGAACGGGTCCATTATCCTCTGAATTTCAAACAATTTGCCAGAGGGCCCTCCGGGATTTCCTGGTTATAAAAAATAACTTGGTATGTTCTGTTAATGTGCAACTTCAGTTGAATTTGATCCATGTGTCTTGTTAAATCTTATAGAATTGAGTGTTGCCTCCCATTTCGGCATTAGCAGTTGATTTGTTCTTGTACAAAATGATGATGTTCAGCCAAAAGATATACGTTTAGAATGAATGTAGTTTGGCAGATCTTCTGAAATAACAGTATGGTTCTTACTAGTAGGAGGGTGTCAGCAAGAGTTTTTGGAACTTTGGTATGTTTAATAGTGTTATTATTAAAGGGGCGTGAAGTTCTCTGCATACAAGGGTTTGGGTCAGTGTGACAACTTCTTAATGGTTTTACTTGAGGCATCTGTTTGAGTAGAATATCATACCGCACTAATTCCTTGCTATTCATTGTTTACAAGTTCCAGTTGGTGACTTGCTTTGCTAGATCTGAACTGCTAAGGGAATGTATTCTGTACTTGTAGGATTTAATTAACTTCCTATCATGTAGTGGTTACTTCTTATTTGTGGGGGGTAAGTAGGCACGTTGCATGATATGAAGAAAATGTCATGATGAGTGTTTGTTGAACATCCATTAAAGTTTGCGTGCCAAGGTCAATTGAATACAGTTAAAGAGAATGTTGTGTTGGGATGTCGGTTGCCATGATTTATATTTGTCAAAGGGTGCCAATTTCGAATTGGTTGGCTTTAAAAATGCAGATTTGGATTTTGTCTTTGACATCGCAGCATTGCGTTGGTGTAGCAATAGACAACTACTATTCACTCTCGACCACCGAAGAGAGGTATCAAGCATTAACCTTCGCCATTGCAGATGTTAATAGTTGGTAAGATTGCTTCGAGACTTAAAAACTAAAAATGATGATAATAGTGAGGTTTATATTAAAAGAGTACTCTCTGGATACCCTTTGCTCTGTGCAAGACACCATGTTGCAGAATGTGCCATCATTAGTTAAATTATCTTTATTCACTATATCCATGATGAAATCTGATATCTTATTATCTTAAATTTAGGAGAATTCAATAGTTGGCCTGTTGACTTGCATTAACACATGGTTTTGGAAGTAGGATGACTATCATGGTATTACACTAGTGAATGAAATAAAAGGGGTTCTTTTATTCAAGAGTGAAGATTGATTAGTTCTGCCTCTTGGATACTATGTAGATGTCATTTTGAAGATTCTTGATATGTATGTACTAAAATTCAGATGATGGTTTGTCTAGTTAATCTGATATAGTAGCAGGGAACTGTGCTTTCTTGCTAGTTTTATGGGTGGCTCATCTGATTGTTTTGGTTTTGAGGTAACCGTGTTCCGTATAAACAGTTGTCTTTGATTTTTTCCTTAATGTGTCTTAGATTGCTAATGTTGCTTTTATTCTTTTCCTTTTCATCAGTGTTCTTGCTATGTTTTTTCTTTAATGTGTTCTATTGTAACTCAATGCAAGTACAATCTGTATATGAGGGTTTTCTTGCAGTTATTGCCCTGCTACAGTTCAAGCTTCGCAAGTTTCATTTACCTCATTCCCTGGCAGCTATGCCTGAGCTTGTGATATTTTATTCTTTTATATTTTTTTGTTTATGTTTGCAAAAAACGTGTGGCTAATTTCTCTAGTTGTCTTTCTTTTCACAATGGTGTGATAGCCTGTGAGGCCAGCAACTCTCTCTTTGGGTTATGGTCAGCAGCCGTTTCGCCCACGTGGCGGAGGTGCTCCCCCGCAATGGGGACCCCGGGGTGGTCATCCTGGTCAATTTCCAGGTTATGATTACCATCAAAGAGGACAATATTCATCTCGCAGTCCACAATATCCACCTCCTGCCTATGGCAATTATCCTCCACAGCAAGCACCAAGAGGCGGATTTGGTCCAGGATGGGAGCAAAGGCCTCCAGCCTCTATGCAGGGCCCTCCATCACAGGTTGGTGGTTATAACTGATAATTACAGCAGGCAAGCTATATGGCCAATGCCTCAACTTTTGCTTTAGTCTAACTTTCGTGCTCATGCTTCTGGCTCTTCTATGGGTGCACCTTCTCAGGCAAACTACAACTATGGGCAGCCACATGGTCCAGATTATGGCCCGTCATACTCCCATCAGGCACAGCATGGACAAGGCTATGGACATGGATACACTGATATAAAGTATGACCACCAGATGGCACCACAAAATCAGTATGGAGGACATGGACCTTCTCAGGCAACATCTTACCCTCAAAGTGGTGCACACCCCAGCTATGGAACTCATGAGCAATATGGTAAACCTCCTTCCTATAGTATGCATCCACAGGCTTCACATTCACAGTCTTATAGCCATCCCAGGGCTAATCAACCTGGAGAAGGGCCATATCAGGGTCCAGTTCCATCAACCCAAGGGTATGGTGCTAGTATGCTGCATCAGCAGCAATATCCCTATGCATCCAGTGGGCAAGTGCAACAAACTTACCCTGCATATGGATCTGTCACTGCTGCAGATGGATATAATCATTCACAGGGTGCTCCAGCTTCTGGTCCTGGGTATCCTCAGCAAAGTGCCCAGCCTGTTCCTGGATATGGTCAGCCTGTGCCACAACAACCTCTTGCTTATGCTCAAGCAGCCCCTGTTGGAGGTTACAGTTCCTACCCTTCACAGCCCACTTACACTGAACAGCAGCCCACAAACAATACAGGTTATGGTTATCAGGGACCAGTTGATCAAACTTACAGTGGTGCTCAGGCTTCAACAACTTATAGTGCACCATTTACTGGACAGCAAGCTTATTCTCAACCAGCTCCAGTTCCTTCTTCAGCCCCAGCTCAGCCTGGTTATGATCAATCCATGACTCAACCAAGTGGTGGTTATGCACCTGTACCTGCTGCTTCTGGTTATGTTAAGAGTGTCTCACCTCAACCTGGTTATGCTCAGTATGATGCTAATCAGATGTATGGTGCCCCCAGGTGAAACTTTCTAGTTCTCTGATGAAACTGTTTCAGAAGTGTTCCAGTGTTTCTTGTTCGCTCTAGGCTGTTAGTTTGTACTAGTTTGAATTTCAGATCAGTCTCTCATTTCACTTGAAATATTTGATTATTGACAATGTCATTTGTGTTTCTTGTTTTTGTCCTCGGCAAAATATATATGCTTAATCATAAATGCCAAGGATTTATGGAATGTAGGTATTTTCTGCTTTTCAAAGTTTTTGCACACATGTGAAACTGTTGTGCGAGTTGTAGAAGTTAATATGCATTTCAAAGTCTTGCGTTGGTAAATTTTTTAATCTTATTGTTGACAATTTATTTCTGAGTGGTGAAGATGAAAGATATTAGTCGGTGATTATCGGTTCTCTTATCTCAGCATTTAAACTGTATTTTGTAGATATTGAGGGAGTGTCACGAGAATGGGCTTTTGACTGCCACAGGTTGCAGTTTATACATGTCTGAGAAATTGGGTGTTTGGAAAGAGTTTGTATTTTTTACCCTTAATGAAGACTCAAGACTTTATTCTAGTCTTGCAAAAACAGCTACGTTACTAGAATTGAAATAGCCACTTGAGCATATTGATGGCATTGAAAGTCTTCCTTCCATGATTCCTTCAGGTCATCCAAGCTCATGATCGTTGGAAGAATGCTCCTAAGACCTTTGATGACCTATGTGGTTGTCATCTCTTCCCGCATAAATACGTTTCGAGTATTTTATGAACTCAAAAAGCTCTTTTGATGGATCTTTCAGGACACTTGAGATCTTCATGGGTGATTAGAAGTTTTCATATCCAAGATAGTCTAGACTTCCATTATTGATATCAATCTTGCTACCTCTATTTGCATCATATTCTTATTAGCTTTGACCGCTAATACACAATGACCATCAACAATCATCGCCACTATCTCACAACTATCATTACTGATCGCTGCTATCAAGTGCCAATTTGTATAGTGTGTTTCATCAAACAACACGCTTTGAGTACGATAGCAATCTAGGCACACCCCGTATTAGGGGCTTCAACTCTTGAGTAGTGCTAGTTGTAATCATAGTACCCCAAGGGTACGTTGACTGGCACTCGGTGCCGCACTTGACTGAGCGAATGGTTTGAAGCCAAGTCAAACACCAAAATTAGGCCATTAAGTCCAAGTCAAACCTAAAGAAACACAACAAAACAAACCTGAATATAATCGAAGTATAATACAAGCCCAACTAGACTGCAACTTGCTACCGAATCCACAACAAATGTCTACAAGCCTCTACAATGAACATCTACTAACTATGAGTCGAGATAGGGCCATGACATACCCATTACCAATATGGAGCTATAGAAGACTCTTAAACAACTCCAAAAAGAACGGAGTGTACTCATCTTCAATTGAACACGACCACACACACGAGTTTCCCCGTCTACACAATAACGTGCAGACATGAATACAGTGTCCCTCAGGAAATGGTGAGCATAGCTATTATTGACCTGACCCCTATTACATTACTTAAGCCTACTCTTTCTTCAAGATATGAAACGAGCAGCATAAGTACGAAACCATGTACTGAGCATGTAATGCGGTAAAATAATAGAAACAACATAACCAAAATTGAAACCATAATACCACAGCCTAACCTGAGCTGAATCAATAATTCATTGAATTGTTCTACCTGCGTAGTTTGTACCCATTTTCACTGTTCTCGACTCAACTCACAAAAATAACCAATAGTTCAATGGTCACACAAGAAACTACTCGAGCCCCTATAAGCTCGACAAGTGCCAATCATAATCACATGATAATGAATGCATTAATGCAATGTAACACAATCAAAACAATACCACTTGTAGAAACAAACAGTTTTTACTTGCCCCGACCTCAGGTAACACAATCGTAGCAACTACAACAAAAATAACCTGCTGCTTAAACACACAGGCAAACCCAATTTCTCCTACCTCATCTGATATCCCCACAATACCAATAAGATATCAAGCCTCAGAAATTTCGTACTCAGCTGACCATAACAACTCATGTCATTGTTCACAATAATCTGAAATGCAATGCCCCGATCCTAGCCTCAAAGGGCACCAAATGCGTATGGTGTAGGCGAACACCCCGATCCTAGCCTCAAAGGGCATGAAATGCATGTGGTGTAGGCATACACCGAGATCCTAGCCTCAAATGGCATGAAGTATATGTGGTTTAGGAGTACACCCCAATCCTAGCCTCAAAGGACATGAAATGAAATGCATATGCACCATGTGTATGTATGTAGGCAAACAATACGAACATCATATCGCAACAACAATCTCAACTCTCCCAATAATTCATATAAAGTAATAACCATTTAGCACACAAATTCTGTTCAGACTGGCAAGGTCATCATGATATCTAAGAGCCTACAAGAAAATAATTACTTCCAACAAATCATATAAAACAATAACCAGCTAGCACACAATTCCTATTTTGTCCATCGAGGCCACATGATATCTTGAAAATTATAAACACTATATACATCAAATAGTGATATGCCCAAATTATACCTCTATTTAGAAGTATAAAGCGGTTGTCGTCAAATATAGATCTCAATCAGAGTTGAGGTCGATCCTATAGGGATGTAGGAGGAAACATATCTACTACCACTTACTTAAAGTTGTAGTTGCTATTTCCAGAAAATAATAATGCATAAAGTGAATGGGGGTTTGGTTTCAACTTAATGATTAGTAACAATAATTGCTGTAGCAAAGTGTCACGACTCGGACCTAGGGCCTAGTCGTGACACGGCGAATGTGACACGCGAAGGCATCCCATCCAAGCCTCCTATTCATATTATAAGCATTCATAAGGTAAAATAAGCATACATAAGAGAATACACAAGCAGAAACACATAAAGTAAGAATATCATAGTTCCCATGAGGGATCATACATCATTTCTTTAGGTCCAAATCATGCCTCAACATCATAAATCTTGGCGGGGTCTAGCACATAGCTCACTAGTTCACCCTCAAGATATACATCAAAGGAAGAAAATGATAAAGTCTCAACATAAAGGAAAGCATCATACGGGCTTATTCCCAAAGCATGGGAACTCACCAACAAGTCTTCAAGCTCTAGAATCCGAATCTAGCCACGGAACAGAATTGTTACCTTGTCGTCCGTCCCTACATGGTTATATCATAACACTTAACAATAAACTCTAAGGGGACGGGTAAGTGGGATTCCACTATGGGGGCACACCGGGATTATGGGACTTTCCACATAAGCACATAGTCATTCATATCTCCCAACATATAAGTTATAAGCATAATAAGAGACTAATCCCATAATCAAGACTAATAAGCATAGTATTACATAATCAAAACGTTTAACATCCAAGTCAACGTACAAGAGTTTAAATTTATCCATAAGCCTCTACATAGTGAAACGGGGCCTCGATATAGTTTGAGGATCACCCTCAATACATAAATGAAATAAATGACATAATAAAATTAGGTGGAAAGAAGGTGGCTATTGCCCTTGAACAAAAGGGCTCACCACTAGTACAAGTCTTCAAGAGTAATCACACGTCGTTCGGT
>JBCEWC010022447.1:0-10020 GCA_038996855.1 Solanum aculeatissimum | reverse complement strand
GAGTTGTGATTGACTATGTGCTTATGTGGAAAGTCCCATAATCCCGGTGTGCCCCCATAGCTTGAATCCTACTTACCTGTCCCCTTAGAGATAATTGTTATGTGCTATGTGAATCCATGTTCATCCCATTCCCGCCAACATCCCCATAGCTTGAGTCCAAAGCCCCGATTCTCTTAGAGCTTATGTGTTATGTGTTTAGCTTCCGTGCTTTCGAACCGATGATGTGTGTAATGATGTTATGATGGCTTGATCGAGGATTTTTGGGTTCTCCTTCGCCATGTCACATCTAGGCCCCTATCCGAGTCGTGACAAAAGGAAATTAAGACAAAAAAATAGATAGAGAAAATAAGTGTCCGTCCTAATTTCAAAACTTAAATTGTTGCAATCACTTATATTAATATATATTCAACATTCACCCCATTTGGCCATTTATTTTCATTGCATAACATAGATTTCTCCATTTGAAATATAACTTAGACAACCAAATAGCAACAATCAATTATATCAGTAAATATTAAGCATCGTTCCTTTGATCATTCATATTCATTGCATAGTAAATATTTCTTCATCGCCTTCAATTTTCTCTCCATTTCTCCAACTCATCGGACTACTGCTCACTAGTCTCTTCTCTTTTGGAGCTTCTCTAATCTCTCCATCTTCTCCTAGTTAGGATTTCAACTATTGATTTTGTTTGTACTTTCCGGCGACTTTCAAAGTTTTCTGGCGACACCTAATTTAGTTTTCAGTTAGATTCTTTCACGATACAAACATTATTAAGGTAATATCTTCCATTTCCTCAGTTTATATATATTTCTTGATTCCTTCTTATTCAATTTTGTTTTTTCATTGCTTGTTTCCTTGTTCAAGTTTTATATATTTCTTGTAATATTTCTTGCTTGTTACATACTATCTTGCAATAATTCTCTTTCTTGCAATATTTCTTGTCTATTACATACTCCTTGCAATATTTCTTGCTTCTGGCTTGTTACATGTTTTTTAATATATTTTATTTCTTGTTATATTTCTTGCTAGTTACATATTGTGGTTGTTTCTCATACTCTTTGCATCTTGGTGTTGTGGCTTGTTGCAAGTATTGTATAGAATTATTGTTTTTCGTCTTGTTTTTTTGTATTTTATAGGATTATAGGATTGGTTAGCTGATTATTATAAACTATAGTTCAGAGTTATTGTTTTGTATTGTTGGGTTGTTGTCTTCATGAGATTGTTTATTCTTTATCCTTTATAGTTTGTTGTATTAGTAATTCGTAGTGTAGTTTAGTGATGTTGGGGTCTGATGGTGGATTAGGATCATGTCGTCGGTTGGGGACGGAGGCTTGGGGTAGTAATGATTAGAGGGGAGCATGCTTACTTAAGTTGAGAGTAGGGACGTGGAACATAAAATCACTTACAGGGAAGTCCATAGAGTTAGTGAAGAGTCTTAAGAGGAGATAAATTAATATAGTGTGTTCAAGAGGCCAGATGTGTAGGTACCAAAGCTCGTGAAGTGAACTGGTTTAAATTATGGTACTTAGGTGGCTTTAGGGATAGAAAGGGAGTAGGTATCCTAATAGATGAGGACCTTAGGGAGTATGTGGTTGAGGCCAGGAGGATTAGCGATAGGATGATGTCTATTAAACTTGTGGTCGGTAGTCATATTGTGAATATAGTTATGCGCCCCAAGTGGGCCTGGATGAGGAAGTCAAAACACACTTTTGGGAAGATTTTGATACGTTGTGAGAGGTATACTAGAAACAGAAAAAATCTTCATTGGGGAAGATTTTAATAGGCAAATTGGTGTTATTTCTTGTAGTTTTGATGATGTCCATGAAGAATTTAGTTTTGGGGAGAGGAATGGAGGTGGGACGTCTCTTTTGGACTTTGTTAAAGCCTTTGAGTTGGTTATTTCTAACTCATGTTTCTCTAAACGATAAAATCACTTGATTACCTTTTGTATTACGATAGCTAAGACCCAAATTTATTACATACTCCTTCGAAAGAGTGATAGCATCCTTTGTAAGGATTTCAAGTGAAAATATTTTCACTCAACATAGGCTTGTAGTGATGGACTTAGAGATTAAGAGGGGTAATCAAAAGAAGGTTATTTATGCCTAATCGAGGATTAGATGGGGTGGCCTGACTCCTTCCTTTTCTCGGGAGATGGGAGAAAAGTTGAGTCATTTGGGGGCTTGGAGTAGTAGCGGAAATGTGAACACTATGTGGGATATCACGACTGGTTACATTAGAGAAGTAGCCACCGAGGTACTAGGGATTTCGAGAGGAACTTTTGGTGGATGTCAAGGTGATTAGTGGTGGAGTGGAGAAGTTCAAGGTAAAGTGAAAGCTAAGAAGATTGCCTGTACAAAGTGGTTGGAATATAGGGATAAGGATGAAAAACGAAGGCTTAAGGATATCTATAAGATGACAAAGAAAGAAGCGAAGATGGCAGTGACGAGTGCTAAGATAGCAATATTTGAGCGCTTGTATATTGAGTTAGGTGAAAAAGGCAGGGACAAGATGTCACGATCCGAGAGTAGGGCCTAGATGTGACATGATGAATAAGAACCTGAGAGTCCCCAATCAAGCCATCTTAGCATCACTTTACACATCATTGGTTCGAAAGAGCATAATATAACAAGTAACACATAATTCTAAGGGATTACGGGGCTTTGAAGTCAAGCTATGGGGATGTCATCGGGAAAGGGATTTGCATGATTCACGTAGCATATAACATATACATTCTAAGGGGCGGTAAGTATGACTCAAGCTATGGGGGCAAGGAGGGATTTGGGACTTTCCACATAAGCACATTCCCATTAAATCAAGTCTTAATAACATAAACATAATTATAGTTGAAGCATGATATAGTCATAGCATCTCAAACAACCATTTTAGAACAATAAAAAACTTTGTTGTTGGTGCTCGTATGTTAATGGTAATATTTTTGATGAAATAACTAAGTTTTATCAAAGCATAATGTAGTTGATTTATTTAAGGATGGTCCATTTGGTTATATATTTGATCTGTCATGTCGCTATCAAAAAGGTTTGGACTGACTCGATAATCTCTTTCATTTATGTTTATTTTTTTTATGAAACGTTGTTTACTTAATTGGTGCTCTGTGTTTTTGGTGAAAATGTTTGGTGTGTTGGTTAATTTTTTTTTTTGTTTTTGTTGTTTGTGAATTAAAGTGTATAGTGGTATTCAAGATGGTGAATGCTCTGTCTTTATTGGTGCAGAATTAGTTTGTTACTCAGAGTTAGAATTTTGGTGAATGTTGGTGTGTTGATTAGTGTCCTTTTTTGTTTGTCTTTGTGTGTAAATTAAAATGCTTAGTTGTATATAGGAGGGTGCTTTCTTTTTTTTATTTGTGCAGTATTAGTTAGTGTTTCTTAAGTAGGTTGTGAGTTTTGTGAAAAAACTCTATTTTTGTTGTTGTGTTTCTTTTGTGTATTTTTTTTATGTGACTTAGACTTCTACTATGGTATTGGAGATGGTGTCTAGTTTGCCCTTTTCAGAAACTCACTATGTGATTTTAGTCAGTTTTGAGTCATGGTGAAAACTTTGGATTATTGTTTGTTTTGATTTTGTTCTTGTCATTTTTGCAGGGAAAAAAGAAGTTGGAGTATTTTACTTGTCATAAACTGAGTTATATTACTTGTGACAACATTCCACAACAAGTGGAAGATTCTAAGTATTATAAAAAAAAATTTGCTGCAATTCTTTAATTTTATGTTTTAAACTTCTTTTTATTTTTTTCATAGTGATTGTGGACTATATACATGTGTATCGGTCAAGTTTATCTGTCAAAGGTATGACTATGTGGTGATTGAAAGAAAAATAATTGATTCAGAATATTGCCGATTGAGATATGGGACATTATTATGGGACTATTGCAACAGGAAGATTGACTCTGGTGCAACTAGTGAAAATGTTTAGAGTTTTTATGGTAGTTTAGCTCCAACTAGCATACCAAAGAATTTATCAATTATGCCTGATATTTTTTAACATATTTATGCAAATACTTATAATATACCAAATTTTATACATTTATACACCAAAAAAAAATTTAACACTGTAAATATAAATAACCAACTAATTGTCCTATATAGTTGCACCAAAAAAATAATACGATCACAAAATTTACACCAAACAATCAAATATTTTCAGGATTAGCTAAACCAATAATTATTTATTTTACAAACATTCAACATAATTTCATGTCACAACATATATACCTTTCATAGCCTATAATTTATCATTTTGTAACTATCATTAAATAATCACAAATATCTCCAAATATCTCCAAAATCATGCTAAGCATCAAAACCTTACATTGACTCATTTGTAACACCTGGAGACACACCAAATTTTTTACCAAATCACTACTTTACCTAAGCATACTTAATTTATTATGCATAAACCAAAATAAACAACATGCATCTTAACAAAAATCAGATTTAGTCACCAATAAAAAAAATTTAGCACTTACTCCAACATATCAACAAATATCTAAATACGGGCAATAATTTTACATACAACCTTATTAAAAATCAATTACAATACTATAAAGCAAAATTACCACCATTTGTTATACCATTAACTTGCCCAAAACACATACCCATAATTTGTTGATATAACTCATAATACTAAAAAAAATGAAACAAAAAGAAAAGTTGAACCAACACTGTCACTCGTCACTTATAATAATTTTGGTAATTAGATCACTAATTAATTAGTTGTCTTGAATTAATTAACGAACCAAAAGATTTATTTTTGTTATTGGAAATCAACAACACGTATTAATGACTTTCTTATGAATTGTCCCCTAATCAATTTGGTAGAATGTGTATTTTTTTATTGAGATTTATTTTCATTAATTGTTCAAATACCATAATTAATCACACGCTAATAAATTTTACTTATTTTGTAAAAAGGGGTCGGTATATTAGTGTAAATAGGGAAAAGTCGATAGGGGCATGTAATTTTGGGGATAAAAATGTATAGTTATGTGTTTTACCTTTTTTTTAACTGTAGAAATAAATTCTGATTCTTATGATGAAAAGAGTTTCTTCAATCTATACATAGAATTTCCTATATAGAGAATTTCATGTTACTTAGCTAGATCTATTGAACACAAAACACACCTCAAGCAGCCAAAATATGATTTCCTATTTTGAATTCCAATAATTCATGTTAAAATGGTTCATAGTTATGATGGTGTGTACTGATTTTCTACTTCTTCTTCTCTTTTATTGTTTGATTGAATTGGTAATTTGCATTTTCATAATAGTGTGGTGATGTTTATGGTGTTCTAGTGTTGATGTAGTCGCAGATGTACAGTTGGTATTTTGTCTTCAATACTTATACGTGAATCTTGATCGAAAAATTGTTACTCTCTCTCTTTCAATGTATGTGACATTTTTTATTTTTTGAGAGTAAAACAGTTTAAATTTGATCAGGAATTTGCTCACGAAACCTTCAAATTTTTTAAAATGAAATTTATACATATGTAAACTACATAAAAGTGCTATAAATCATACTAATTGACAATTCAAAAAATTTAAAAAATACATGAAAAATTTACGATTAAGAATAAATTTGTTTGAATCTCAAAATTCAAAAGATGACACCTAAAAAGTTCAAAAGGTGTCACTTAAATTGGGACAAGAGAAATGCACAAGTGTGAAAATGTTCCAAATAAGGCATGTAGAGTCGTACACGTTGCTTTTAACGTTTAACTTTTACATCCATTATGAGACAAAAGGCGCGTCCCTTTGGTTTCATCCCAATGGTTACTATGGGAGTCTACCAATCTACATGTAATTGCAGAAGATACCCATTATAAACTTTAAACTGTACATGCAATATCTATCCATGAAGTAAAACTCCTTAGTGCGTCGAGTATTTCACCTAGTGTGGTCCAAATTCACAGCCTATTGAACCAAAATACATAATAGGTGACAAGATGATCAGCAGCCCTGTACCTTTGCATTTCTTCATTTTGCCAAGAATTAGGCTTCGATGCTCATGTTCTTTCACATTCAACAAAGATCAAGACAACAACTGGGACCATCTGAAGAAATATCGGCGGCAACCACAAAAGACTTGTGGCATTTGCAACCAACCAACAAGAATATTGCACGTGCAGACTTTTCTGGAGCAATTAGTGCGGGACCAAGAACCATGTCTTACCCCTCAGCCATAGTAGCAGAAGGGAAAAATCTCATGATGAAGCTAGAAAGGGACCAAATACAAATCACCCCAAGAAATTGAAGGACATTTAGAAGAGTGCTCAATGAGCCATTTATTGCCAAGTTCTGTGCAGTCATCTCTGCTCCTCTTACTGTCAAAGAAAGGGCTGTTACCAGTTGTGCAGCCCTATTCAGCTGATGCAGCCTGTAAACCTGTAAAATTGTGACAAATAACCTCATCAACTACCATAAAATTCCTTCAGAGACTTTTTTTTTTTTTTTGAAAAAAATTGCTTGTGAGGATCTCTGTCTTGGGTAGTGTTTACATATTCAATCAGCAAGGGGAGCATTAGATTCTTTAAGACAAGTGGGAAGCAGTGTAAGGTCATGAAATCATCTTACTGAATATTTTGATAAACTAACTATGCTTTTGGAGAGACAGATGATGAAGTCATTTGGCGAATAAAACAGAATGTTATCAGAAACAGTCTAAAGCAGAAAAAAACAAGCCTGATGTCCAAAGATACTAGTATGACATTATACTAATGATAAAAATAAGACATCCAACAGCAAACTTGAGTATTCTTGCGCTTGTTAGTCTATCTTAATTGAGGAGTCTACTTAATTGGTTTTTCCATTAAAAAATGGAGGTGTACATGGATAATAAAAGCTTGACATAGTTTAACAAGTCAACTTAGTTAAGTTTGAGAAATGAAAACTGTCATTCACGGATCTGGTAGTGTTATTAAAGGAACTAAAAAAGAGAGTTTATATATGTCATTTAAAATATTTGAAAGGGTTTAAACATCCAGACTGTAGAAAATTAAGTCAGAAGGGCGGCAAAAAGTTTCAGTGAAACACAAGGGAGAATTTTGGGGGAGGATGGCCATATTCCTGGTAACATTTCATATTAAATGTCATGGGACCACAATACAACAAAAATCACAGTGGCCAGTGTTCAGTGCTCCCTCTCTACAAGAACATATTAAGTGAAATTACTAAGTTGATCTTAGTCCTTACCTGAAAAACAATGGGGATAACAGACCATGAAGGAGAGTCAATATATCTTGCGTACTGTTCAAAAGCAAATTGCACAACAATACCAACAAGATAGGGGGCAAGAGTAGCAGAAGCTGCAGGACCGGTCCATGGCCAGACAAATCCCATGGTCACCATTGGAATTATTAGACTAAGTGCTAGTACAGAAATTGAAGATATTCTATATCCAAGTGGTGGGGTAATTTTACTGTCAGAAAATACTAGCTCAAGTGGTCTCCTTGAACGATCTATTAGGAGAAGAAACACTGCTGCTCCACAGTAAAAGAGAGCCTCTGTGAAGAACAAGATGAGGAAATCTGCAGGTCAAGAGCACAGTTTACTTAGCAAAGCTACAATGAAATGACTGTTTGTTTTTAACTTAAAGAAGGAAAACATTAGCATGAACATTAAATAAAAACAATGCAAATCTGATTAAAATTTCAGCCACATAACAGGCACCTGATTTAGGCACAGATAGTATGTGGCTAGCTATAACTTACAAGGAACTTTTCTCTCTTAGTTTCTGTAAACAAATAGATCTTAGGTCTAACTTAACCCCAAAGGCTAGCTCAAAGAGAGGAGGATTGTCCAAGTCATATAAGGAGAACAATTACCCATCCCATATACGATGTGGTACTCTAAACATTCTGCTTACACCCAGACCTCATTAACTGGGGCATGGACAGTATAGTATTGGGGCACAACATTAGTGAACAAAGAGTTGAGATGGGCTATGTAAAGAAATGAATCCTGCATCCAACTCAACCCCAAAAGCTAGTTCAAAGGAAGGAGGGTTATCCAAGCCATATAAGGAGACCAATCATCTCATATCTGATGTGGGACTCTCTTAATAGTATCACATACAAATCATTGAGTCAGAGGACACGAGATATCTTACTAACACAATTTTGGATGAGTTCTTATTTACTTGTTATTCTACTGGCAATAGAAATATGATGATGTGATCAGAAGGATCATCATAGCTTATTTTTTTCCTTTTTCTGTGGGGGTTGTTTCTTCTTGGGGGAGCTTAAGCAGGTTGGTACATAAACTAAATAAGGCAAATATAACTATGTCAGAAACATGTTAAAACACAAGCTTTGCCTACCAGTTAACAAAGAGTCCTCAAATATAGTTGATAATATCCTGCGCAAGTAAAGTGAGGGAAAGATGAAAGAGGCTACAAGGACAGCTGGACCAATAAACCACAGTAGAATGTTCTGGTTCTTTGCAGCAGTAGACACAAGGATTTTTTCCTCCCTTCTGTAAGCACGATTGTAGAATGATAGTACGCCAGGCTTACCACCAACACCTTCAAGTTGAGCATTTGAACTACTGACAGAGGCAATGTGTTCAATACTAGGATGTTCACTTTCTTGCTCAGAAACATCTTCCTCAAGCTCACTGTTGGGCAACTGGTCCTCTGCAGTGGCAAAGAAACTGAATTGCCTCCTACTGGAACTTCTCAGCACCTTTAGCTTTCCAAGCTTGAAATGATGTGACCTAACAACTTGTGAAGGCAGAAGACAGCCAAAACAAGGATAAGAAGAAAATAAAAAGAGGAGAACAAAGTTACAGCATGTCATCCAACAGAGGTTAAGCACTCACTTTGAGGGACTTGCTGTAAGTAAGATGACAAAAAGTGACTTGAAGTTTTGAATAACAATTTCCTTCCACAAGAACCAAACCAAATACTAACATTTGCAACATTTGTTTTACCTACCCTTACTCCATCTTCCAAAGAGAATAAGAGATTAAAGGGAGGAAATGAAACTTAAGCTTTTCTCTGTTCTGGATAAAGGAAATGCAACTTATAACTTATATCAGATAATAGAGGAAACAATTACTCAATTGCATCATAAACAAGAATTTTAATTTTGAAAGAACATCCCAATTTGACTACCTTTATCATTTCTTAGACGTTCCGCGACAAATCTCTGAAAGCAGACTCTTGGTCTTGTAATGGTAAAGTGTGGAATCAAACAAGCACTCTACAAAAAATTGCATAGATCACCGCACAATGGTACTAGAGAAAAAGATCAAGAAAATACATTTTAACTCAAGTATTGCTAATCATAAAGAGTCCTTCAAGAATAGCCAAAAAGGAAAAGAAGATTCATCTAATCACTTGACTGAAAATTAACTTTAATTCCAAACTGCACTAATGCTCATTGATGTTCCTCTTTTAATCAAAAGAAACTTGGTTGAATTTTTATTTAATTTCTATTTTGTAGAAATACAAAGAGATGCAACTTATGAGTAGAATCCACTTCTAAATAAATTTCGCCCTTTCAAGGAAACCATTCGATGCAACAAAAATAAACCCACCAACCAGATGAAGGGCCATCGAAGCTACAACAACAAATCAAAAAAGTACTAAGGCTGAAAAAAAAAAGTAATCATACAGAAAAACATTGACAAAAGATACAGAATAGCAGGATAATTTAACATGCATCAAAATGGAAAAGGAAAATACCAGAGAAGCAAATTGATTCATCGACAAGATGGGAGATGTAAAAGCAAGATCAAATCTTCAACTGCAGGCTCTAGCTCAACACTTGAACTCCGGCAGCCAGTGATAGGGTTTTTTGTCCTTTTGTTTTCGCTTTTTAAAAGAGTTAACACAAAACACACACAAACTATCACTCAGGACTTTTAATAAAATGTGACAAAAAAGTTTGAAATTGTTATAAAACTGAATCTTAAATTAACTGGAATTTAAGGCGGAACAACAAAAGTAGAAGAAGAGGAAGAGGAGATTTCTCAAATATGTTTCTTCTCTTATTTTTCA
>JBCEWC010022446.1:0-10020 GCA_038996855.1 Solanum aculeatissimum | reverse complement strand
TATGATGGCTTGATCGAGGGTCTTCGGGTCCTCTTTCGCCATGTCACATCTAGGCCCCTATCCGGGTCGTGACAGTAGCTATGGGAGTAGCACCAGTACCTGAAGGACTTTCTCCAATATATGTTGAACTGGATCCAACAGCTGATGTATTTGGTACAATAGTTGAGGATCTGTGTTCACCAATTGATGGACTCGATGCAGCAGTTGAGGAACTGTGACCAACAACTGTAAGACTGACACTTGCAACAGCCTTAATAGTGACTTGTTCAAAAATATTTGCCAGCTCTTGCTGTGATTGATCCTCTTCTTCATCAATTACAACGAGCCTCCTTCTGGAAGCTCTAGTAGAAAGATCAGGTCTATTATTTTTTCTTTTCTGCTGGGCCATTAAAGTAGATAGTCCTATCACAAAATAGAGATAGTCTATTAATTTGATCAATCACTCTCAATAAAGATAAAAAAAAGTGACTGCTGAAGAACCTCCCTACATAAACAACATGTGTTCTTTTTTCACAAAAAAGTACAACAACAATCAAACAACACCACCCACTACCCAAAAATATATCCTCAAAGTGTCCAACAAATCAAACAAACTAAGAAGAACAACCCTATCCAAGTAGAAATTAGGGCATGCAATACATCTTTCTAACAAAAAGCATAACAACTAAAATTAAAGAAAAACAACAACCACAATAGTTGTTCTAATTAGTTCAACAATTGCTGTCAGTACTTTAAAATCGAGCAACCAACCATACCTGAAATCAACCAACCAACCAAACATTTTGCACGCAATGAATACAACAATAAAAATCAAACAACAATAACACCCATACCCAAAAATTTTATCTTCAAAGAGTACAACAACAAAATCAAACAATACCAACAAGAGCAACCCTTCCCAGTTGTTGTAAGTATTTTAATAATTATTGTCAACCCCCACTCAAAATCAACCAAACCAACCTAATATTTTTTTCTCACAAAGAACTACAAAAACAAAAATCAAGCAATAAACCATACCCATACCCAAAAATTTTATCAAAGAGAACAACAAATCAAACAACACGAACAAGAAAAATCCTAACCAGTTATGCAGTTGTTGTAATACTTGGACAATTGCTGTTAACCTTACTAGAAATAAAGAAAATCAAACCAACCGAATATTTTTCTCAAGACAACAACAAAAATCAAACAACAACAACACCAATACCAAAAATCAACCAACCAACCCAATATATTTTTTCTCACAATGACTGCAACAACAAAAAACAAATAATAACAATAACAATAAAACCCATACCCGAAATTAACCAACCAACCAAACAATTTTATCAAAATGACTAGAAAAACAACAACACCCATACTCAAAATTATCATTTTCAAAGAGTACAATAACAAATCAAATAACACCAAGTAGAAATTAGAGCATGGAATAATAAAATACATACTTTTTTATCTTTCTAAACCTAAATAATCATTTGTACAATAAAAAATAAAACCATAGTAGTGGGAAAAATAAACAAAATCTATCTTTGAGAAAAATGACAACAATGTGGGAAAAGAAGAAGACCAACGACGATAATGAACTTTGGTGGCAACGATAGCCGTGAAGGCAATAGATGAAGAAGAAGAAGATGAAAATTCTAATCGCGCCTAAATCATGGTTAAGAAGAAAAGAAAATTGGGTGAGTGTGGAAGAGGAGAAAGGAGAAAGAGAAGTTGAAGAGTTGTGTGATTTGATTTGAAAAGATGTAAAAGTTTTTAAATTGTTTTTAAACTTGTAGAAGTTTCTTTTAAAAAAAGATAGTTGTTGAACTTTTTAAAATGTTCAGTTTGGTCCCTTATTAACTTAATCATAATTAATTTTTCATTAATGACAAGTTTGACCTTTTTAAATTTCAAAACTTAAGAGGTATTATTGCCTCAATTTTCACAAGTAAAACCACTTTTATATCACCATCGCAGGGACATGGAACAACCTCTACCTCTTTTAATAACAATCTAATGTTTTGATATTTACCAAATATTTGTGTGAATGTAAACTAGTTAAAATAAAATTGAGTCAAAGTTAGGTGAATTAAGAAAATAAATAGTCTCCTACTTTTAAAGAGACTAGATTCACTTCATGTGCGTTGCACGTGTTTATCAAGTCTTTTGAACATCTTTTTCAAAGATTCTTATTTGTTTTGCAATCACTCTGTTTCCAAATGTTTCCATAATTTGAAAAGCAATTAATGTGTTGAATCCAATTTAGGATTGGTATGTGTCACAGACTTAGAACTGCGACGGGCCATCACATAAGGCTACACATAAGTGTTGTGTTCTTTAAAAGTTGCCTATGATATGGCATATTATTCAAGTAAACTTGTGAACATAACCAATGAGAGTTTTGTTAGTGTTATACAATGTATATTGTCTTTCTAACTTGGCATCTGTCAAAATGTTTTCAATTGTAACTAACCTAATACCATTTTCACATTGTTTGCCCACCATTTATTTTATAAGTTATAATAAATTATCTCTTACTGGTCTTTCTTCACCATTCCCCACAAAAAATAATAAGTCACTAAAATTTGGATATGCACTTATTCTCATATTTTCAATTAAATGATTTTTTTTTCATTAAAGGTCACAGATATGACCTCACAAAATTTGCATCCACGGTCTTTGCTCATGTAGATTTTGAAACAACCGGAAACACTTGTCCAAAGTCTCTTCCAAACACCATGACTTTGTCCAAAGGATTCACTGTTATCTATTACAACGCAGAAGCTTCTGCATTCCTTATGACTTATTGTAATGGAAATAGAAGCTTTTAAATCAATGATATCATTTTTCATCCATTATAACTGAACCCCTTAAAATAACTAATACTCTCATCACCCAATCAATAAAGTGTTTTGATATCTTTGTAATGTATAAACTATTCTTTGATAGTTTGTATTAGTTGTCATGTAATTTGTATCTACATGGTTAAAGTGATTGTAATGTTGTTATGAGAGGAGATGTGATGTGTTCATAAACATCAGTGGTAAAAAAATAGTTTGGAATGAACAAGTTGTGAATGCCTAATTTGGTGAGTTCATAAACAACAACATACCTAGTAGAATCCCCATAAGTAGAATAAACTAGATATGGAGAAAAAGGGAAAAGGAAAATAAAAAGAAAAAGAAAAAGAAAGAACAACTAATAACGAAAATCACATGATAGTATGTAAATATGATAAAATTAACATATATAAGATAGATAATGACAACATAGGATATATAAATACCCGACTAATCCTACTACCCTACTATACCCCAAGGCTAGACATCAATCTAACCCTACTAACCTATTAGCTTGCTACTCTAATTTATGACCTCCACTCCTTTCTATCTATGGTCATGTCTTCGATGAGATCAAATTTTGCTAAATATAATCTGATCACCTCCCCCCAATACTACTTTGATCTACTTCTACTACCCCTATAACCCCTAAATCCAACCTCTTGCACCTCTTCACAGGAACATTAGTACTTCTTCTCTACACATGTCCAAACCATCATAGTCTCACAAACTCTTAAGTTGATGAGTGCTCTGTAAATGGTTTTCTTTAGGTCATATTTCAATGGAATTTGTTTTAAAAAGAAAATGATGACCAGCAAGGTGGCTCTTTTTAATGACAAATGGAAGATGTTTAGGCTCTAGTGAGAGAAGGCAAAAGTTGGAGTGAAGTTATCTAATATGTAAGAATTGTCAAAGTAAAAATAAATTAAATAAAAGTAGTGAAGAAGTATGGTGGATTGTGCCATGCAAGATGTTGATAAGCAGATGTAATTTGTACATAAACATGAGCATAAAACTAATAGACTAGAACTTATGAGTTGTGAATGGTGTCGAGTGCTTGCAGGGGGACGTAGATGGGATTAAATTCACGCGTAAATGGAAATGAAATAAGAGAGGGATGATGAAGGGTTGGGAAATAAAGCTAGAACATTGGTTCCTAAAGACGTAGCAAGGCATACATGGTCACTTGCCTACAAGAGTTATTTTTCTGTAATGGGACAATGCATCCGGTGGCTAGTTTATTTAAAGGAGATGCATCTGTAGCCTGTTGGAGATTATTGAAGGTTTGCAACTGCACAAAAAGTTAGAGTTGGGAGTGGCAACTCTTCACATATGAGTTTTAAGCACCACAAGGAGTTGGTACTATGCGGGTGTTTTAGTTAAGGGTTTCTATTAAGTTAGGGGTATATTCATAATTTAACTTTTATTTTGGTTTTTATTATGTTAGGGGTATTTTGTAATTTAATTTTTATTTTAGGGAGTTCATGCTTCTAAGGTAGTATAGATAGAATTGGTAAATGCACTTGATAAATGGAAAAATAAAGATCCAACCTTTCTGGTGACAAAGTGAGACTTGTTTTAAAAAAAAACATTAACACGCATTACTCAAACAAGCACCAATTCACATTAATTCTCTTGATTGTTTGGGTCTCTTTGTTGTGGATTGCCAGCTGACTTGTCTATCATAGATAAGCCTATTTGGATGATTGTATGTTTATGTTGATCCACTTTAATTTTTTTTTTTATATCCTCAGGGCTCATTTCCTTTTTATTATCCTTATACAATTCAGTATTTTGCTCTTGAGATTTGTAGTCTTTCTCTGATTACTTACTCTTTGCTTGATTCTATTCTTCTTTCAGTCATTTATTGTAATAGCGAGAGAAGTTCTTCCAATACTTTTTAGAGGCCAAAACCCAAAGTGATGCAAATCAATAAAGGAAAACTAAAATGAGGAAATCGGTAAGAGACTTCCATCATTCAACTTATCAAACAATACTAAGGGAAGTAATCATGGGACATACTCTATGGGGAATAGGGACTTATGATATTTCACCATCCCATAATAAACATCATAAACATAAACATACAGGTGATAAGGGCTAAATAATAAGTCTCCATAAGGTGTAAGCATCAAATAACGTACATAGCATAAGTATCCGATTCTAAACATGAGTAGGACAGGGGCCAAGACATGTCCTGGAGACACCCTCAAAATAAGAAGTATAGTAATAGTGTCTCAACATAGCAAGCTAGATAGGAAATAGGTGTCACGACCCGAAAGTGGGGCCTAGATATGACATGGTGAAGGAGAACCTAGAAGTCATCGATCAAGCCATCATAGCATCATCACACACATCATCGGTTCGGAAGCGTGGAAGAGTAAACACATAACACATGATTCTAGGGAAATAGGACTTTGGAGTCAAGATATGGGGATGTTGCCGGGAATGGGATGAGCATGAAACACATAGCACATAGCACGTAGCATATAACACATAACAATTATTTCTAAGGGGCGAGTATGTAGGACTCACGCTATGGGGCATACTGGGTTTGGAGACCCTCCACATAAGCACATTCCCAACATTCACAATCCCATAAACATAATCATAACCATAAACGAACATCATTTCAAAAAACAAATCCCAATAGTCATAATATCCCAAATAAGCTACAACGTGCAGGAGTTTAGTGTGTCCAACATAGCCTCTACATAAGAAGAGCGGGTCCTCAACATAGTTTGGGGCTCACCCTCAATACATGAAATAAGAAAATAAACTAATACAAGGGAGATAGAAGGTGGCTATTGCCCTTGAGAAAAAGGGCTCACCACAAGCTAGCAACTCCAAAGATGTCACTCGTCGTCTGTCGGAAGATAGAAGTCATCACCGGTCCCTACATGGTTAGAACATATAGATAAAGAGTATGGGTTAGCACAAAATATGTACTAAGTATGCGAACATACAATGCATATGACAATATAGTATGACCAAGGAGATGACAAGGGGACAAGTGATACGAAAGGAATATACATAGTCAAGAGAAATATATTATAAATATATGACATGCCATGATGCATGAAATGCAACCTTAGATCATATTATAGCGGGGATGTTGCCTCAATCGACACCAGAGGAGACCCGAGCGAGCTACTACTTGGATCCGGACTACTTGCCAAGTAGGTCCCTAATCACCCTTCAACAAGGAGAAACAAACAAGTTATCCCATCTAGGGAGAAATCCTATGTTGGCACATGGTTTGACGGAAATTAGTATGGACCCTTGGAGATAGTCTATCCCGACTCTAATCCCTCGGTACTAAGACTCATCCTACAGAAATACATATATATAACCATGTAAGCTTTTCAAAATGGAGAGTTGACATTCTTTTAAAAATCATGAATCATTAGCCACACCAAAAGATGATCAAATCCATATCCATATTCAGGCTAAAAGCCAACTAAAATTTCTAAAACCTTTCCATATCAATGCAATAAGAGTAGCTCATCTACATAGCTTATCATATCAAGCCTTCATAAAATATCAGGTGGTATAAGAACTCATAATGCTCACAGAGCCATAACAAGAGACTGTGTGATCATAAGTCTTAACATATCATATCATAACAAGAGTTTCATCAAAATCATTCTTCAATGCATATGCCATGAATGAGAGATCAAGTGCATGGGTAATGGAGGATTCAAACTTTAAAATAATAATTCAATAGGCAATTCAACATAATTCATGATAGAACCCAATTCAAAACATAATGCAAATTACCCATGCATATTAAACCATTAAAGGGACGTGCATAATGATCCTTCAAGAATCTCCATGCCTTTCATAAAATTCAAACTCAAATTATCATTAAATCAACTAATTTCTACAGCCCACAACTCAATGCAATGAAATACTTCAAGAATTAAAGAACCCATAATCAAAGAAAGCTAAAATTTATAAATTAAAGAGTAGGGTTCTTGGGTCTTCATGGATGGAAGGTAATCCATGAATCAAACCCACATACCTTGAGTTTAATCAAGAGATTTGGATGGAATTGGAAGAGATATGAATTTCCCCAAATATCTTCAAGCTTTCGTCAATGGAGGTCAAGAGAATTGAAAAAATGTTGGAGAGACTTTAGGAGTATTAGAATGGATGAAAAGGGTTTCAGATTTGATTTAGGGGGTTTAGGGGACCTCAGAAAGCCTAAAATGGGCATAGGATCTAATTTAATTACGAATTAACCATTAATGAAACAGACTAATTTACTAGAAAAAATGCCACACAGAAGGGCTACAGTGCCCGTATACATGCTCACGAGCCGTGTACCTGCCCGTGAGACTTTACTTGGTCTCGTCTTCGGCTCAAACTCTCGGGGGACTTTCTGGATCACTTCACGGGAGGCCTCACGGACTGTGTAGCTGCACACAGACTGTGTACTAGTCCATGGAGCATCACTTGATCCGAAGTCCAGCTCCGGACCTTGGCCAACATTCTGCCTCACTCCACGGGACCCCTCACGGGCCGTGAAGGGTCTCACGAACCGTGGGGTGGTCTGTGGGACCACACTTGGTCCATGGCCTGGCCCCTGACCCCTACGAGCACACTGGACCAACCCACGAGCAACCACATGGACCGTGGACCACCAAACGTACCTTGTTCCGAGCCTTCCAATTACGGGCAATCTCACTACTTTGACAATAACTTTCCCATACAAACTTCGAATTAAGTGAAACCAGTTATGTTTCAAAGATAACTCAATGTTCTTCAATTTGATGTATAGCAGGCCATACAGTTCAACCCGTACAAAAAGTTATGATCTTTCAAAGTTTACTGCCTAACCGTACTTACAATCTTACCAAATGATCCATTTTTATTCTAGCCACTGAAATAGAACCCATGGCTACACAAATTCAACCATGACCAATTTAACACTAATCTAGACCAACAATTACGAAGTTGAAATTGTTTTGGATCGTTACATCATCTCCTCCTTGAGAACATTCGTCCTCGAATGAGCAAAACTACGGCTTGAGGACAATAATCAAATAAGAGACATTTTCATCAAACTTATCACGAATCATGCATCATTTCAAAAGTCTTCCAAAATTCATCTCAAGACATTATTAAAATAATTTTCGTGCTCATGTATGCATGCAATGTTATGAAACTCAAGAATTTAAAGAATTAGGACCATACAAGGATAGAACCTAGTACCTTAGGCTTGAGTAGATTGGAAGAGATAGGGATATATCTCCATCATGTCCAACTCTGCTTCCCATGTTGCATTCTTCATGTCTTGGTCCCTCTAAAGAACCTTGACAGAAGCTACATCCTTATTGCGAAGCCGCTTTACTTGCCTATCAAAAATTTCAATCGACACCTCTTTGTAGGTCAAGTTCTCCTCAACCGTCATATCCTCCAAGGGTGTAATGGCCTTAGGATCACCAATCAGCTTCCTCAACATAGACGCATGGAATACCGGATAAATAGAGCTCATGTTCGAAGGCAACTCCAATCTATAAGCCACATTGACAACCCATTCAACAATCTTATAAGGTCCAACATACCGGGGACTCAACTTGCCCTCATTGACAAAATGCATGATGCCTTTCATGGGGGACACTTTCACATACACCCAATCACCAACATGAAATTTAAGATCCCTCTTCCTAACATCTGAAAACGACTTGTGGCAACTTTGAGCCATTTTCAGTCTTTCCCTAATTAAATTTACCTTTTCAATGGCCTCAACAACCAAGTACGGGCCTAACAAGGCCGCCTCACCTATTTCAAACCAACCATTCGGAGATCTACATCTCCTCTGTAACAACCCAAATTTTTTCGAAATCTCCTTATTGTTGGACTTATATGATGTACTACTGGTCATGGTTAATTTTTGGTAGCCATGGGTTGAGTTTAAGTGGCCGAACGCAAAATGGGCTAGTAGGCGGCCTAGAGGGACAATTTTGGTAGTGTACTTCAAATAGTCACAACTTTGGATGTGGGTTTAACCATGTGTACTACTATATATCCAATTTAATATCTTTGAGTTAGCTTTGCAACACAACTGGTTTCACTCAATTCAGAGTTCGGGTGAGGAGGTTATGACCTAAACAGTAGGACTGCCTGAAATTCGGAAGACATTGGAGATAGGCTCAGAAAAGTGGCTAAGGGCAGAGCCACGGTCCATTAAACTTGTCACGGTCCGTGTAGGGTGCTCTAGTGACATATGGGTTTCCAGGAACCACCCCATGAGACAAGTGTTGACCCACGGACCCTTAAATGGTCCATTTGAGTTTGGACGTACTGTCCCGTCAAGTGGGACAGTGGCTTGGAAAAGCCATGGTTGAGTGTAGGTGGCTACGGTTAGGCTCGTAGGACCTTGATACGGCCATTCAACTGCCAAACGGTCTGTCAAAATGCTTGTCAAGTGTTCTAAAAAGTCCTCCGAGAGTTCGCATTGAAAGATTTGACAAAGTGTTGGTCGATGGAAGGGGAGACGGTCCGTGAGGTAGTGTGACGGGAACTGTAGAACTGTTTGAATCTGCTTAGTCTCGGAAAGTTGTATTTTATTAATGCTAATTTCGTGATTTAACATTTCTCAAAGCCCCTTTTTGGTACCCTAAGGTCTCCTAAACCACTAAATCATTCCCAAAACCCTCATTCATCTATTCAAACTCTCCTACCTTCACTTTTGAAATTCTAAGACTCTCTTGGCCTCCATTGAAGAAAGTTTGGAGAAATTGGGGAAGAAGACCTTGACTATGTTTGCCCTTGCTGATTGTTGGTGTAATTAAGGTATGTAGGAGTTGATTCAAGGATCCTCTTTCATCCTTGATGACCCTAAGAACCCTAACCTTTTAAATTTGATTTTATGTTTTCAATTAGGTTATGGGTTCTTCAATCAATGTTGTAGATTAGTGTTGGGACTTGAGTGCTGTAGTTATTAGGTGATTTAAACATGCTTTTAAGCTTGAATTTATGAATGTTCATTGAAACCCTTATTGATTAACTTGCATGTCCCTTTTCATGATTTTATTAAGCATGGGTAACTTGCATTATGACTTATTCATGGATTTCTACACGATTTATGATGAAATGTCATTCAAATTATGAAATAAAGTCTTGATTCCATTACCCATGTTCTTGTATCTCATTCATGACATGTGCATGTTTATTGTTCCTATGGAAC
>JBCEWC010022445.1:0-10021 GCA_038996855.1 Solanum aculeatissimum | reverse complement strand
TATGTTTTCATGTTAAGATTAAGGCTTGAATGTTGAGTATGATGTATGACTATGTGCTATGTGCAAGCATGTTCCTCTCATTCCCGAATTGTCCCCATAGCTTGAGTCACAAGCCCTAAAGCCCTAGAGCTTACGTGCTACATGCTTAGCTTTCGCGTTTTCGAACTGATAATGAGTGAAATGATGCTATGATGGCTTGGTCGAGGGTCTTCGGGTCCTCTTTCGCCATGTCACATCTAGGCCCTCTATTCGGGTCGTGACAGTTACTCATTTCTGCCTTAAGAAAGGTAAATATAAAGTTCAAGGCTTTTAAACTTCAAACTTTCAGACTCAACAACTTAAAAGAGTTTGACTTACAAAATGGTGGATTTGAAACTTCAACTTTAAGAATTTGAAGACTTCAAAATGCAGGTTTTGAGGATTTAAAGTCTTTAATATGCATACTTGATTGATTAGAGACCCCAAATTGTGCACTTGAAGAATTCACAAACTTTAGCTTACTTGTAAATTATTAACGTGTCAACGCGCATAATTGGAGGATTTGAACACTTGAACTTACAAACTCAAAGAATTCAAAGATTTCAACTTTTATACTTGAAGAATTTGAAGACTTTGACTTACATACTTGGAGAATCAAAGACTTCAACTTATAAACTAAAAGAATTTGAAAACTCCACCTTGCATACTTGAAGAAATTGAAAATTGTGATTTGCATACTTGGAGAATCAAAGACTTTAACTCACAAACTTTAAGAATTCAAAGACTTCAACTTGCATACTTGAAGAATTTGAAGAATTGATATGCATACTTGGAGAATCAAAGACTTCAACTTGCAAACTCGAAGAATTCAAAGACTTCAACTTGTAAACTTGAAGAATTCAAAGACTTCTGTAGATATCAAAATTTTATAGGACTCTACAAAGTGAGTCCTATTTGAGTTAGGATTTCTTAGAGACTACTCTACCCTAATCTCTGATTCATGACTATATAAAGGGTATTATATTCTCTTATAAAAAAATCACGAATATCTCACAAATTCTGAAAATATTCATAGAGATCAAAATTGGGTCTAAGGAGGTCAAAATTATTTTACGTTCGAGAAATAAGCCATTAACGGCCCTTGAATCATGAAGAAATCTAAGGAGAGAAGAATCAAGGGAGGAACAAATTTGTACCCACATTGTTTATAAATAAAAGTATGATTCTTCAAATTTTTTTATTGATTGCAATATATTTTCTATCTCATTAAAATTTATTGAAAACAAGCTGGCACGCCCAGTGGGACCAAATTTGTCTTTCATCTCTTCTCTCATAAATCAAATTTGCAAATCTAAAGTCAACAACAATAAAAAAAAAGAGTACTTCAAGCCTTGTCTTTGAGTTTCATCAAGTCTATACTCCAACAAGCCTTGAAGCAGGGGGCATTTATATATATCAAAATTTTATAGGACTCTACAAGGTGAGTCCTATTTGAGTTAGGATTTCTTGGAGACTACTCTACCCTAATCTCTGATTCATGACTATATAAAGGGTATTATATTCCCTTGAAAAAGTATCTCTAATATCCCACAAATTCTGGGAATATTCATAGAGATCAAAATTGGGTCTAAGGAGGTCAAAATCATTTTACGTTCGAGAAATAAGCCACTAACGGTCCTCGAATCATGAAAAATTCTAAGGAGAGAAGAATCAACAAAGGAACAGATTTGTACCCACATTGTTTCTGAATAAAAGTATGTTTCTTCATATTTTATTTGTGACCTCTCATCTCAACTTTTCAAGAATCAAAGAACATTCAAATGACTTTCAAGAAGATCAACTCCCAATCAACTTCCTCCAAGACTACTGATTCCAAGTTCTCTTTTGAATTAGAGGGAATTTGTGGCGTTACTATTGGAAGTGCTGGGGTAGTTACAACGAGCAAAGCTACTATGCTATGACAACAAACACTGCGAGTGTCATCCGCACCAACTCCTGATTTTGGACCTTCAACCCCAAAGGGATCAAGGTCCTTAACAATTGTTTTAGAAGGAGGAAGTAGTGTTGTTGAGAGAATCAAATAGACTCTGGCTCTACTTTAGGTATCTGGTTCAAAGAACTCTACTGCAAAGAAAGACCATGTCTTAAGCAATTCTTCTCTATGTGCATCGCGTAATGTGATCCCTCTGAAAGTTAAATTTTTCAATAATCTATGCTTCTCTCCAATTCCTCCAACAGCCATGCAAGCGATGAAAATTAATATTTTATCTATAGAGGAACAACTCTCAAATTTGGCAAAGACGATTGAAGGATTTACCAAGCATGTGCAACACCAAAAGTCTCACATCGATACATTAACGGACAGGGTGGATGGCTTACTAGATGGGGAATCTAGCCATGCACTTGGGAAGGGTATTGAAATTTAAGAGACTGAAAATCCTATGAAGCAAGCACCATCTATCAAGGAGATACTAGTTTCTACTAAAGGGATGATCCTACTCAATTAATTAAAAAAGTTTATTGAAGGGACCATCAAAGACAAGTATGAAGTCTATATGAAGTCTTCCCATATGTATGCTAAGACTTACACTGCAAGGATTGATAGCCTTAAAATGCTTGCAGGTTATCAACATCCCAAATTTTAATTGTTTGAGGGCAAAGAAAATTCAAAGCAACATGTTGCTCACTTTATAGAGACGTGTAACAATTCTAGGACATACGGAGACTATCTTGTCAAACAGTTCATCTTCTCCTTAAAGGGGAACACATTTGACTGATACACAAATCTTGTATAGCGCAAGGCGTACATTAAGCATGGTAGAACTCACAAACACTTGTCAAAGAAAGGATGAACCAATCATCGACTTTATAAATCGATAGAGGAATGTGAGCCTTAATTGTAAAGATAGGCTTAGTGAAGCTTCTGTTATAGAAATGTGTATCTAAGGGATGAATTGGGGGCTTCTCTACATCTTACAAGGAATCAAGCCTAAGTATTTTAAAGATCTAGCTACTCGTTCTAATGATATGGAGTTGAGCATGTCTTCTGCCAGAAAAGATGGGATGTTTGTTCACGTTCCTCGCAAAGGGAAGGACAAACAAGAACCTAAGATATGGGGAAATTTGTGTCTAGGAATGACAACAAAGAATCCATGAATGTCAATATGATGCCTGTAAAGTTTACTACGAAAATAAGTAAGAAGCAAAGTATAAATATGACTTTTCAAGAGCACCCGAATCGAAAGTTGACCTTGATGGAGATGCAAGAAAAATAATATCCTTTTTTGGATTTTGATGTTCATAAATTTTTTGATGAATTGGTTAAGTTAAAGCTCATTGAGCTGCCAGAGATGAAACGACCTGATGAAGCTAGAAACACTGATGACTCAAATTATTGCAAGTACCATAGACTTGTAGGTCATCCTCTTGAAAAGTGTTTTGTCTTCAAGGATAAGGTTATGCAATTGGCTAATGAAAAGAAAATTGTATTTGATGATGGAAAGGCAAGCTCTAATCAAATCTCTATCCTATTCAGCTCGCTTGACCCAATCTAAATATGTACATCTGAAGAAGAAAGATCATTAGAGCAAGAAAAGTCATAAATTGATATAGATAATAATGAAGGTTAGATTCTTGTGACTAGGCGGAGATGCAACATGACTAGTCCACGAAAAGAGTCATTTGAGAAACCAGACAGACAAAGGGTAGTGAGGAGATAAAAAAAGCATAGATTGGTCAAACGCCCAAAGAGGTTGATGGTAAAGGTACATCACTACCAGAAACAGCAACGTCTAGTGACTTTAGGGGAATTCTTACCAAGTTGGTTCTGCATGGAGGCTACTCAAGATAACGTTAATGCATGATATTTCAATACTAGCAAAGGAGAAGCAATGAATGAAACATCATCAAAAGTGTCTCTTCTTAACAAAAAAGAAACAATGAATGAAACTTCATCGAAGGTGTCCCTTGCTAATAAAGAAGAAGCGATGGGTGAAATCCCATCAAAAGCATCTCTCTCATCTTCTGAAAAGTATATGGAACCCCCTCTTTAAGAAATACATGCATGTGATACAAAAATCATAATTACAGATGATGATCTTTTATTTGGAGAAACTCTGCACAATCGTCTTTTGTATATGGTGGGTCACGTGCTGAAAAAAAAGATAAATAAAGTCTTGATAGATGAAGGGACTGGGGTCAACATTCTACCCATCCACACGTTGAAAGAACTTAGTATCACAACTGAAGAACTTAGCAAAAATCATATGTTGATACAAGGATTCAGTCAGGGGGCAGAGGTCTATAGGCTCGATTAAGCTAGAAATTCATATGGATGATTTTTTATCAAGTGTATGGATGCATGTGATTGATACAAAGAATTCATATCGTATATTTCTCGGAAGGCCCTGGGTGCACGAGAATAAAATTGTCTCATCTTCTTACTATCAATGTTTGAAGTACCTCGAACATGGAATTGAAAGGAAAATAGTTGTTGATAATAATCCTTTCACTAAAGTAGAGTCATATTTTGCTGATGCAAAGTTCTATTTGAAGAGCTATGTTATAAAAGGGGTAAAGCTTGAGGGCATCAAATTGACCAAGTCTGATAAGCTTAAAGGTGAAACAACCAATATGTCCATTGAAAGGGCAAAAGTTATTATTGGGGAGCCTAATACTTGTCTAAATAAGGGGAAGACCATGCCCTCAAAAGGAAAGCCAACCTCTATGCTTCGTTATGTCTAAAGGTGAAGAAAAAAGAGGGCCAGTCATCTGATGTACAAGGGAATTTAATAGGAGGGTTGACTCTTCCTATCAAATGAATCGATGCAATAAACTTGTCTTCAAAGTTGTTGGGAAATTTTGTGGGTCAAGATCCACCACGAGATATGTCGCTCCCTAAAAAACGTAGTGAAGGCTTTAACCCAAATGCTTACAAGTTATTTATAAAGGTTGGGTATAAGCCTGATGAGCTGTCTAGTCTAGGGAAATCCCATCATAAGGCACAACCAGGAAAGTGCACGAAGGTTTAGGCTATAACCAACCGTCACCTGTTCGCATCTCCATAAGAAGGGCAAACAATAACTATATCACTATAGAAGATGAGTATGCTTCTTCTAATAAATGACTTTCTATCTTTGATAGGCTTGGAAAACATGCTGAAATAACTTCTGTGTTTGAGAGGTTAGGTCTATTGAAGAAGAAGAATAATAGGCATCGAAGAAGTTACCTGAGAGTAACGACACTTGCTTCACCTATGATCCAACAAGATTTTAAAAGTATAATCCCTTCTAGGATGAAGCAATGAGTGAGAACTCATGGTTTCATGTAAATTTTTACTAAAGGCGAAGGCTCACACTATGGTTTACACCAAAGAGTACAAGAAAGATGAAGAAAGTATAGGCTCCTCATGTCATGTTACAACTCAAGTTGAGAATGATATCTCATGTCAACAGAAAATTGATGAAGAGTTAGGAGGTATTATTTGGTGTCATCATATATCTATTAATGACAATGATGCATAGGAAGAGGAGGATGATGGAGTTGCTCCACCAGAATTTGAAGAAAGAGTGAAGACCACGATGAATCTCTTAAAAGAAGTTAACCTTGGCAATGATGAAGATCCGAGGCCAACTTACTTGAGTGCTTTTCTAGAAGCTAATGAAGAAATAGATTACATGAATATACTCAAGAAATATAAGGATGTCTTTGCTTGGAGCTATAAAGAAATGCCTAGCTTAAATCCTAAAATAACGGTCCATTAATTGGCATTCAACCACAACGCTCGTCCTGTCAAGTAGGCTCAAAGATGTTTTAGGCCGAACTTGGTTCCATTGATTGAGAAAGAAGTTAGCAAACTCATTGAGGTAGGTTTCATTTGTGAAGTTAAATACCCCACATGGATTTCAAGCATTATTTCTGTGAGGAAGAAAAATGGCCAAATTTGAGTTTTTGTTGACTTCAGAGATCTCAATAATGCGTACCCTAAAGATGAATTCCCGCTGCCCATTCCAGATCTAATGATTGATGCTACAACTTGTTATGAGGCAATGTCATTCATGGATGGTTCTTCTGGCTATAACCAAATCATCATATCACTAAAGGATGAAGAGCTCACGATATTTTGTACACCTAAAGGCATTTATTGCTTCAAGGTGATGCCCTTTGGTTTAAAAAATATTGGTGCCACATATCAAAGGGCTATGCAAAATATATTTGATGATTTAATCCACAAAAATATTGAGTGTTATGTTGATGACTTGGTGAAATAAAAAAGATGAGTGACCATTTAGAAGACTTGAGAATGGTATTTGAGTTGCTTCGAAGATATCAACTAAGGCTGAATCCATTAAAATGTGCCTTTGGGTTACTTCTGGATAGTTTCTTGGCTTCATTGTGCGACATCGGGGAATTGAGATTGATCAAGCCAAAGTTGATGCAATTTTAAAGATGTCCGAGCCTAAAAAAATTCATGAGTTGAAAAGTCTTCAGGGAAAATTAGTCTATTTAAGGAGGTGCATCTCGAATCTAGCTGGAAAATGTCAACCATTCAGTCATCTCATGAAGAAAGGTGTCCCTTTCAAGTGGGATCAAACATGTAGCAAAACCTTTGAAAGTATCAAAGTGTATCTAGCAAAACTCAATATCTTAGTAGCTCCTATACCTGGAAAGCCATTGATAATTTACATTGTAGCACAAGAAAGGTCTGTGGAAGCCTTACTAGCTTAAGAAAATAGTGAAGGCAAAGAAAATGCCCTTTATTACCTTAGCAGAATGATGACACCAAATGAGATATATTATTCACCAATCGAGAAGTTGTGTTTGGCGCTGGTCTTTTTGATTCAAAAGATGAAGCACTATTTCAGTCTCACATTGTCCATCTTATTTCTAGAGAAAATTTCATCAAATTTGTCATGTCCAAACCAGTCCTTAGTGACTGACCAATAAGATGGTACCTTTAGTTCCACTAATTTGAGAATGTGTACATCCCTCAAAAGGCTGTGAAGGGACAAGCATTAGCGGACTTTTTGGCGGACCACCCTATACCAGACGATTAGGAATTTATTAATGAACTTCCTGATGAAGACGTGTTGGCCATTGAAATTTAGCCTCCTTGGAAAATGTACTTTAATGGGGCTGCGCATCATGGTGGAGTCGGTGCAGACATAGTATTTATCACTTCACAAAGAGAAGTCCTACCATTCTCTTTTACTTTGAAATAGTGTTGCTCCAATAATGTCGCAGAGTATCAAGCGTTAATACTTGGACTCGAAATGGTCGTTGATATAAAACAATTAAAATTACAAGTCTTTGGTGACTCTCAGTTAGTAATCAAACAACTTTTGGGAACCTATGAGGTCAAGAAGCTTGAACTACGCCCCTATCACTCTTATGCTCAAAAGTTAATAAGATAGCTCAGAGATGTAACCCTCCAACATGTGCCGAGAAAGGAAAATAAAACAGATGATGTTTTAGCTGCTCTAGCTTCAACTTTGACCCTTCCTGATCAAACGCAAGTTACAATCTGCCAAAAATGGGTAGTACCACCATTGGACAAAGATGAACATATGGAGAATCAGCCTGAGCATGTTGTTGCAACTTTCAAAGCTAACAAAGAGGACTGGTAACAAGCTATCATCGACTTTTTATGTTATGGGATACTTCTAGAAAATGTCAAAAGAAGGACTGATATTCATCGTCGTGCACCTCATTTACTTTACTATAAGGACACCTTATATAGAAGATCATTTGAGAGAGTACTCCTTTGATGTTTGGGAGAGGAAAAAGTAGGTCAAGCTCTGTAAGAAGCACATTCAAGAGTATGTGGATCACATCAATCTGGATCAAAGCTCCATTTTCATATAAATAGAATGGGGTATTATTGACTAATTAAGGTAAAAAATTGCCTAGATTATGCTCGAAGATACAAAGCTTATCAATTCCATGCCAACTTTATGCATCAACCGCTTGAAGTTTTACAACCGACTATCGCATCTTGTCCATTTGACGCTTGGGGACTAGATGTTGTTGTACCACTACTAAAATCTACTGGTGGGAACTTATACATCGTGAATGCAACCGACTACTTCTAAAAATAGGTTGAAGTTGTTGCTCTCAAAGAAGTAAGGAAGGAGAATGTTGTAAATTTTATTTGAGTGAATATCACACACCGATTTGGCATTCCATGATACATAATAACGAATAATGGTAAGCCATTTGATAACAAGTTGATGAATAAAATTTGTGATCTCTTTGGCTTCAAGGAGTAGAAATCTTGTATGTACAATGTTGTCACCAACGGTCTAGCTAAGACATTCAATAAGACCCTATGCAATCTTCTGAAGAAAGTGTTCTCTAAGTCCAAATGAGATTGTTATGAAAGAATGGAAGAATACTTGTGGGCATATAGGTCAACATATCACACACCGGCTCAAGAAACCCCATATTCGCTTGCTTTTGGAGTTGAAGCAGTCCTGCCACTTGAGCGTCAAATACTATCCTTGAGACTAGCTATCCAAGAAGGGTTCACTAAGAAAGAAAATCCTTGACTACGTCTTGCTGAGCTAGAAGAACTTGATGAAAAGAGGTTAGAAGCCCAATAAAATCTTGAATGTTATCAAGCTCATTTGTCTCGTGCTTTCAACAAAAAGGTTCGCTTGAGGTGCTTTCAAGTTGGAGATCAAGTCTTCGCAAATCGATATGATATGATATTATATGACACGATATATTATGGAAACCCTTTCGAAATGATCGGGTCGTTAGGAAGGTGGCCATCACATCGAAATGACTAGATCGTAAGGTATGGTGTAGATTACCTTTGGCAAGTAATCTTCTCCGATCCGAGGGGAGGCCTCATCTAGCAAGTTCATGTTATAGCTTACATGAGTTTGGATGTTGGTTATGGTCACATGCCCTATACTATAAGCATTATAGCATTTCATGCATCATGAATTTCTTGACATATTGGTATACTATATTTTCCTATAGGCTTCTTCTATGTATATGCCCTTGTCATCTAGCTGGTCGTAGGCTCATGTTCATATGCATTGCATGCCCACATACTTAATGCATTATTATGTGCTAACCCATACTCTTTGTCTACATGTTCTAACCATGTAGGGACTGAATGTGACTTTCATCCTCCGCTAGACGGCTAAGTCGAGACTCTTGAAGTTGTTGCTTGTGGTGAGCCCTACGTTCCAAGGTCAACACCCACTTTCATCTACCTACTTCTTTACTTTATGACTTGAAGGTGAGCCCGGATTATGTCGAGGGTCCGTCTTATCTTATGTAAAGGCATTGTTGGACATATCAACTCTATTGAACGTTACACTATGTGATACTTGTAAAGATATAACTATCTATGTTAAGTGATGACATCTTATGTTATGTTTTCATTTTCGCTTATGTTATTATGATATGATTGGCTTGGGAATGTGCTTATGTGGAAAGTCCCTAACCCTGCTTGCTCCCATAGCGTGAGTCATACTTACCTGCCCCTTAGAACATAATTGCTATGTGCTATGTGATTCATGCTTTTCCCATTCCCGGCAATACCCCTATAGCTTGAGTCCAAAGCCCCAGAATCCCCTAGACTTACGTACTATTTGTTTAATATACGCGCTTTTGTACTGATGATGTGTGTGATGATGCTATGATGGCTTGATCGAGGACTTTCGGGTTCAACTTCGCTATGTCACAAGTCAATTCCTATGTCTTACCAAAAATCAAGTCAAATCATATCAAGATTTTCATCAAGTCAAACCTTTCATGTATGCATATGTCATGAATGATGAGATGAATGCACGGACAGTAGAGATTAAATCTTAATTCAATAATACGATATGAAATTCAATTGAAAACCATAAGTAAATCCCAATTTAAATCATAATTTGAATTATCCATGCCTAAACAAGCTTCTAAGGGACCATGCATATTCAAATCTTCATAATTCCAATGTAAAACAGGATAATTGAATTTAAATCAACTTGAAATCAACATTAAAGTACAACCCACAACTCAATTGAATTAAATCATTCATAAA
>JBCEWC010022444.1:0-10021 GCA_038996855.1 Solanum aculeatissimum | reverse complement strand
GGTCCGTTCAACTTGTGACTGTCCGTGTAAGACACCGTCTAACCTCACTTAGACCCAAAATCATCAGCCAAGCTTTGGCCAAGCCACTGTCCACCTGCACGGGACAGTGGACGAACCGTTTAGTGTAAAACGGACCGTCCAAGGTCTCGTTGACTTGGACTTGGACCGTCCAAGATCCTTTGTTCAAAGTTGAGGACCATAAGGGTTTTTATTGCTTTATGTTTAGATGTGACAACACAAGGTGGGTTGGTTTCACATAGGCTTATAAAAGGTTATCAACTACTTTTTTTGAAGATCTGGTTTTGATATGTGTTGAAAATAATGATATATGAGAGATTCTACATTATTTATATTGGGTTGGATTGTTCAATCAAGTCAGATGTGTCATGAGTGAACTACTGGAAGGACTAATTGTTCTACATGGTTATTACGGATTTTGAATCGAGTATATACTACTTTGTAGATGGATGTTATGTAGACTATTATGATAAGTTACATAGACGTTTGGTTTTTAATAAAGACTATGAACTTATGGTATACATAATTTTTGGTGTGCTTAAGGTTTTTAAAAGTTTTGAAATAAGGGTACAAGATCTCAATGGAGGCTAAGGCATGACCCGTGAATGGATGTATGTGGGTATTATTGATTTATCATTCAATAGTAATATCTCATGGGAAAAGCACTATCACATTTGAAATTAGTTTTACTGGTCTTGGGTAGGGCCAGTTTCTAACATGGAATTCTTAGAGGTGGTGTCACGACCCAGGGGTAGGGCCAAGGAGTGACACGGCGAATGGGAGCCTGAGAGTCCCCAAACAAGCCTCATAGCATGCATTCACACATTATCAATTCAGAAGCACATAAATATACATTTAAACAAATAGTTCTACTAGGCGGGTAAGTATGACTCACGCTATGGGGATATCATAGGGACAGTAATTTACATGGCTTCACATAGCACGTAACATAGAAAACTAGGGACAAGTATAGAGGACTCAAGATATGAGATATCATGGGACTTAGGACTTTCCATGTCAACTCATAACACATAATTATATCATTCATACATAATACGTAACTATAACATCTCAAAGATACAGATAGCATAATTCGTACGATAAACTACAAGATGTCCAACAATGCCTCTAGTATAGAATAGGTCGGGGGCAAGACATATATCGGGCTGACCCTCAAAGTAAAGAAATAAACATCATAATAATAATAGGTAGAAGCAAGTTGGCTTGTCCTGGGATGATAGGACTCACCACAAGCAACTCTTTGTCGATCAACTAGCCATCAAAACGTGGATGGAGGTAGTCTCTGGTCCCTAGATGGTTAGATCATGTAGGCAAAAAAGTATGTGTTAGTACATTTGAATGTACTAAGTATGCGGGCATGCAAGTGCATATGAACATGAAAACCTGCAAATTATCTTTTAGATGGCAAGGGCACATACATATATAAAGAAGCATATAGGAAGAATACAATATCAATATGCCATGAAATCCATGATGTATGAATGCCATAATATATAACATAACAAGAATGGGACCTTAATCGACATAAGACCAAAGTAGCTATTAGTTGGAACACTTTCGTCTACCCCACAACAGATAAAGAGGTGATAACTTGCCAAAGGTAGATCTATTCTTCATTATCCCAATAAGGGCATAACATTCCTATGTTATTCGTATAGTTTGACAGAAAGGAGTAAGGTCCCTTGGGGGTAGTCCTTCCTGCCTCTAATCTGTAACAACCCAAAAATTTTTGAACATCATAATGGTTGGTCAAGGTTAGTGTTGAACTGGTCGTGTTTGCATTTTTGTAGCCATGGGTTGTATTTAAGTAGCCGGATTTAAGGGAATCATTTTGGTGGAAAATTGAAAGGCCATTTAGGAAGCACTGCATTTGAGAGGCCACATATTTTTGTACGGGATGAACTTTGCGGGATGCTATACATTACATTGAATCTCTTTGAGTTATCTTCGCAACGCAACTAGTTTCACTCAATATAGAGTTTGTATGTGAAAGTTATGGACCTTGCAGTGAGACTGCCCATAATTGGAAATATGTTGGAAAAGGGTTCTAGAATAGGTTCTAAGAGTGGGACCACGGACCATTTGGTGGTCCACGATTCGTAGGTGTGTTCGTGGGTTGGTACAATGTGCTTCTAGGGGTGGAGAACCAAGCCATGGACTATGTGTGGTCCCACGGACTACCTCTCTATCCGTGTGACCCTTCACGGCCCGTAAAGGGTCCCGTGAGTTGATCCAGAAAGTTTTCAAAGGTTCGGGGTTGTATTCCGGACCAAGTGATGCACCACGGACCAGTAAATGGTCTGTGTGCATCTACATGGTCCGTGAGACCCCTCGTGAGTTGGTCCAAAAAGTCCCCCAAGAGTTCGAGCCGAACTCGAGGCTAAGTATGATCCCACGGGCAGTACCACGACCCGTGAGCCTCTGGACGGAAACTGGGTGGGTTCCGTGAGACCCTGTATTCTGTGATCTAGTCCATTTCATTAATGGCTAATTGGTAATTTAATTAGATCCTATTCCTCTTTAAGGCTTTCTAAGGTCTCCAAACTCCCCTGAGTAAAACCCTAATCCCCTTTCATCCATTTTAACACTCTTCAATTCCTAAGGCTCCTCATTACTATTCGCTTCTCTATATAAAATAATTCTCTCAACTCTCTCTAAATCTAACGGTAACATAACGGTATCAGGGCCTCACTGATGGTGAGTGATGTGCCGGCGGACGGAAATCGACTGCCAGATTTAAGCCAACTTGAGACTTTGCACACTGAAAAGTATAATCTGACGAGAGACCACACCACACCTACTCCTAATTCATCAATCAACAGTCCATGTGAGGCGGTCCCTGGATCAACAAGAGTGGATGAGTTAGGCACGAATGATGTTCTTCCTTCATATTAACAGGAAACACCAAACGCGGGGACAATGTTAACAGAGAAAAGTCACACCTCAGCTCAGACCTCTTGAGATGAGAACTTGAAGAGGATGGACAAACAATAGGAACAAACGAGGCTTCAATGGAAGAAGGACACTCCTGACATGATCCCTAACAAGGAGTCCGGACCGGAGTACATAGAGAAGAAGGCAAAAGGGATTCAACAACAACAGTCACCGGAAGAACAAGGTTTGCTCCCTAATACTTCTCAAAATCATATTATAACTGTGAATAATGTTGATCAATATACCATTTAGGACTCAAACCATTACACAGACACCAATTCTGGGAATGTGACTCAAATCTTAAGGAAGGATACTAATGTGATCCATACTGTTAAGGAAAGGGGGAGGAAGCTCAGAACCAAACGAATAAAAATCCTAACTAATTCACTAAGATATCCAATACTTTGATAGGATTTCCCCTAAAAACCAAAGGAATTCCCCTAGATTATTGAACAATAATCATCCCCAGGATATAGCTGGACAACCTCCCACCGCAGGTAATCAAGGGGAAAGTAAGAAAGGGCAGACACCTGAACCTTCCCCCTACACAGTGGTTCAAAGTTTTGCTACCAAGCTAAGACTCAATATGGCTCAACAGGAAAGGCAAATAGAAATTGAGCAGCCTAAGTATACCTCAAAGCAAGGCCTACCAGCTGTGATATACAATAAGGAAGACTACATGCAAAAATTAGTTGAGTCTTGTAGATACACCCTGATTGGAAAGTTCAGTAATACCATGCCTAAAGTGGAGCTAATTAGGAAGAACTTCATTTTGCAGACTCAACTAATAGGAGGTGTTAAAATAGCTCACTTCAATTCTAGACATGTTTATATAGACTTGGATAATGAAACTGACTATGTTACTGTCTGGACCAAGACCAAAATGCACATAGAAGAACAACTTATGAGGATACAAACCTGGACCCCTACCTTCAAACCTGAGGAGGACACATCTATTGTACCTATTTGGGTAACCCTTCCTGAGCTACCTTGGGATTGCCACAACAAAACCTTTGTTACCACCCTGTTGTCCCTTATTGGTAAGGTCTTATACCTGGACACTGCTTCAATCCAAAAGACTAGGGATAGTATGGCCAAAGTAAATGTTCAAATTGACATTACCAAAGAGAGACCATCTCATGTCTGGATGGGATTTGATGAAAAGGATTTAACCATAGGAAGTTGGCAGGCAATTCAATATGAGAGTATACCTGATTACTGCCTATACTGTAAGCACCAAAGCCACATAGAACATGTCTGCACTATCAAAAAAAGGGATAAAGAGTATAAAAACATAAAGGACATGGAAACAGATAAAAAAAATCAAAGCTCAAGAGGGAAATAAGGAAACCCATCAAGAAAATGACAATAAGAGGAATGATAAGTCAAATGCTGAAAAGGATACATGGATTACAGGACAAGAAAAGGAAGGTAGACAGCAAAAAGGGCAATGGCAGATCCAGGGTAGAAAGAATCACAAGAAAACTATGA
The DNA here is from genome assembly GCA_038996855.1 of Solanum aculeatissimum. NCBI lineage: Eukaryota > Viridiplantae > Streptophyta > Magnoliopsida > Solanales > Solanaceae > Solanum > Solanum aculeatissimum. The sequence goes on along the minus strand of JBCEWC010022444.1, from coordinate 5,557 downwards.
ACCAGGGACATCTAAAGGAAAAGCAAGAACACCCTTAAAACCAGAAGAACAGGAATGATTAACAGATTGACAGAAGGTCTTCAGATAAGTTTTCTGGTATTGAATTGTCATCTTATAATGTTGTTCTTGAATGTTAAGATCAACCCACTAACCAAACTATAGGAAAGGAAGGAAGCAAAGAAGGGACTCACACACATGACACAAAAGGGAATAAAGGAATACAAAATCAAAATGGGAGAAAAAGGACAAACCAAAACTCCATACATGAAGGAGACATGCATAAACAACAAAGTAAAAGGCATGCAGAACAACACTTGCCTATCAAAAAAAGACAAGGTATTGACTTATCTCCCTTTGAGAAGGATGGAATAGCTCCTCTAGACCATCCTCACATCCCCCCTGATACTGATGAAATAAATGTTATACAATCCCCTCCCCTATCTGCCCTTGGTGGTACTGGAGGTATGGATGGAGTGGAGGAGTACCCTACTAATCTATAGGAAGGGGAACCTGAGGGGGCCAATCTGACTCATGTTTTGTATGAGGTTTGTACTGACCTTATAATTGACTTTAGAGACTCTGCTACCCCTATGCTCACATATGATGAGATGAGTCCTCTACACTACACTAATAAGGGAGCTATTGCTAAAGATCTGGGATATATGGCTAGTACCAGTTCCAGTGGGAATGAGCCAAAAAGGAACAAGTTAAGCAAAAAAAGAAGGGATTCTATTAAAAAGAGAATGGAACAGCAGCAAAACAACACTCTAAGACTTATAGGTCTTGAAATGGACAACATGACAACAGGACCTAAGGAGAAAATACAAGATACATCCAAAAGGAAAATTGAGAAAAGAATAGAAAGGCAGGATGCCCATACTAAAGGGGATACACACACCCAGAGCACCCCTCCAGGTCTGAATTTTCAAGAATGTACCTTGAACTCAGACCCTGCACTTCCTAGTGAAGAAGTGGGTGAATACCAAGTGATTCACTCTGAAGAAGAATTTGATAGGACAATCTTCCACTAAATGATGGGGAGGAGGAGGAAGTATGTGAATACCTTAAAAAAGCTTTCAGTCCTTCCAAGGACAAGGAGGACACTACTGAAATCAAAAAATTTACAGACCAACAAGGCTTGTCTCCAAGAAGCTTGTTCAAGGGAAATACAATAAAAAACACTAGCAAAGGCACCAAGTCTGCCACACGGGGGAGACCCAACCCAAGATTGTTCTCAGCTATATCATCCCTATGATTAATACAATCACTTGGAATGCTTGGGGTATCAATACCCAGGGAGTAGTGGAAAGACTCAAAGCTTTCAAAAGAATTCACAGATTATCAGTGATTACCATTTTGGAACCTTTTTCCAATATGACTAAGCTAGACGAGTTTAAAATGCAGCTGACTATGGACAATGCAGTGAGCAACCCTAATGGAAAATTTTGGGTTTTTTGGAATGATGACATCAACTGCCACATGGTAGTCTCAGATGAACAACAAGTGACCTGTGCAATTCAGCAGCTCCACATGGATAATAAGAACTTTATAACCTTTGTTTATTCCAAATATAGAGATCAGCTTAGAATACCCCTATGGGATAAGATGCTCCAGTTGGCTAACAGCAATAGCAACATTCCCTGGTGCATCACCGCGGATTTTAATGTTATCACAAATACTGAGGAGAAGAGTAGGGGCATCCCCTACAATATTAAGAAGAGCTTTGAATTCATAGGCATTATTGAAGATTGTGGGTTATAGGACATGGGGTTTTCAGGTCAAAGCTCAATTGTTCTAATAAGAGGGGAGCTAGGACCATAATCTGGAAAAGGCTGGAGAGAGGAATGGTTAATGACAAGTGGCTAGGGAGTATGCCTCATACCACAAATACTCACCTACCTTCTGTGGGTTCTGATCATTACCCCCATTCTCATGGAGATGCATAACAGATCCACCAATCCTATTAGGTACTTTAAGTTTCTTAACTTCTGGACAGAGAAGGAGACCTTCATTGACACTGTCAGGAATTGTTGGGACAAGGAGACCAATGGCAATCCTATGTGGGTTTTTCATCATAAACTGAAAAGGCTAGCAAACACCCTAAGTATTTGGTCTAAGGAACACTTTGGAGACATCTATGCTAAGGTAAAGGACTATGAAGAGAAGACCAGAGAGGCTGAAATGGAATGGATCAGTCATAAAGCTGAAGACAAAAGAAGTTACCTCCATAAAATCAATGTTGAATATATCAAATATCTCAAAATGGAGGACTCCATCCTTAGACAGAAAACCCAGCTATACTGGTTTAAGAAGGGAGATACTAACAAAAAATATTTCCATGCTTTGGTAAGAGAGAGGAGAAGAAGTCTTCTAATTCAGAATATTCAAGATGAAAATGGCAACTGGTTACAAGGGGAGGAAAACATAGCCAAGGAAGTTGTTCAGCGCTTTCAAAAAATCTTCACAGGGGAGGACAACCCCATTGATGAAGAGGTTTTAGACTGTGTGCTTAGATTAGTTACCCAAGACCAGAATTTAAATCTTCAGGCCCCCCCAGATCTGGAGGAAGTACATCAAGTTATTCAGTCTATGAGCCCCTTCTCTGCTTCTGGACCAGATGGGTTCAATGTCATATTCTATCAAACCTGCTGGAAGATAATAAAAAAGGATTTCTAAGGAAAGTGCAGGCTTTCTTCTGTGGGCAGGAGATCCCTAAATACTTTTCCCACTCTTGCATTATCCTTATCCCTAAAAATAGTAATCCAACCAGTTTCTCAGACTATAGACCTATCAGTCTTAGCAATTACATCTGCAAGATCTTCTCCAAGATTCTCTTCTCAAGATTGGCCTCTATTCTCCCTCAGCTTATCTCCAAGAACCAATCATGATTTATCAAAGGAAGGAATATTTCTAAGAACATTATGCTAGCCCAAGAGATCATTCGCCACATCAGAAAGCCAATGGAAGGAGGGAATGTTGTGATTAAGCTTGATATGGCTAAGGCTTATGATAGAGCTTCTTGGTTCTACATCTATATTGTCATGAGGAAACTGGGATTTGGGGAGCAATTCATTGACTTGTCATGGAGAACTATGACCAACAACTGGTACTCCATACTCATTAAAGGTGGCAGATATGGATTCTTCCATTCTACAAGGGGTCTGAAACAAGGAGATCCCCTGTCCCCTGCCCTCTATATACTGGGGGTTGCAGTATTATCTAGACTGATGAACAGACTGTACAGGAACCCAACCTTTCAAGCCTTCTGTATGAATAAAAGAGGCCCACAAATCAACCATCTGAGTTTTGCAGATGATGTGATCCTATTCACTTCAGGCAGTATAGCCTCCCTAACCTTGATCATGAAGACCTTGGACTCCTATGAAAAGGTTTTTTGACAATTGGTGAACAACAACAAAAGTCATTTTTTGGTGCCCTCCAACACTGATCATACTATCTGTGAGAGGATAATAGAGATAACAGGCTATATTTAGAAAAAAGATACTATCACATACTTCGGGTGCCCTCTGTATATTAGAAGGCAAAGGATTATTTACTTCTCAAACATGGTATCCAAGGTGATCAGTGAGATTTCAGGTTGGCAATCTAAGATGTTAAATTATGGAGAAAGAGCCACTCTGATCAAACATGTGAATCAATCCATGCCTATACATCTTCTAGCAGCTATATCACCCCCTTCCACCACCTTAAAACAAATTCAGAACCTCACAGCAGATTTCTTCGGGGGAAGGCTTGAGGAGAAAAAGAAGTATCACTGGGTGTCCTGGAAGACCCTCAGTTTCCCCTTGACAGAAGGGGGCATTGGCTTCAGGAACATGACTGATGTGCCTAAAGCTTTTCAAGTGAAACACTGGTGGAACTTCAGGAACAACACATCACTTTAGGCAGGATTCTTGAAGGCCAAATATTGTCAAAGGGCCAATACAGTGACAAAGAAAGAAGACAAAAAAGGCTCCCTAATTTGGAAGCATATGATGTACAACAAACACCTTATAGAGCCTCATATCCAATGGAAAGTCCACTCTAGAAATTGCTCCTTTTGGTGGGATGACTGGCTAGGGATAGGGCCTCTTGAACATTTCAGTGATAACAGCCACATATTCAACAAATCAACGGTGGATAACTTCATTCAAAATGGATACTGGGATCAGGAGAAAATCAGGGAAAAAACACCCCTTTAGTATATAGATACTATCCTCAACACACCAATCCAATTTCTAAATGGCATTCCAGACAAACCAATTTGGGAGCTCACCACTAATGGCGATTTTACAATAGCCTCTGCATGGAACTTGGTAAGACAGAAGAGGGACCAGAATAGTATTAACAGGCTTACCTGGCACAAGTCCATCCCCTTTAAGTGCTCTTTTCTGCTATGGAGGGCAATAAGGGTCAAATTTCCTGCCAATGAGAAGTTGAGAACCTTTGGTTATGACCCTAACAATTATTGTTGTTGCTCTAGCCCAGGATGGGATACTATTGACCATATCCTCATCAATGGATCCTTTGCTAGGAAGATTTGGAAATATTTTGTTGTTTTCCTTAGCATCAACACTGTAGGGCAATCTCTGACACAACATATAAGAAAGTGGTGGAAACCAAGCATAACAATGAGGCTCACAGACTCATACTTCAAGAAAACCCAATCTTCATTTGTTGGAACCTGTGGAAGAGCAGAGCTCAGTTAAATATGATGGAATAGCCCCTAACACATCTAAGGTTAAGTATATGGTGACCAAAGATATGCCCATACTTATGAGGACAACCTTCCCTAACATAGACTGGCCTTATGGTTGGAAAGAACTTACCATTATGATGGAGAAATGTTATCAAGAGATCAGAATCACCCCAGTTCAGTGGATTAAGCCTAGGGACCATTGGGTCAAACTGAACACTGATGGCAGTGCATTTGGAAACCCTAGAACTATATGAGATGGGAGAATTATAAGGGATAGTAATGGGGACCATATTATTGCCTTTGCCTACCCTTTAGGAAAGGGTACTAACTAGGAAGCAGAGAGTCAGACAGCAGCTATAGGACTGGAATGGTGTATGCAAATGGGATATAACAAAGTATAACTGGAGGTTCATGCAGAAATGCTTAGTTCATGGATCAATCACACATCTAAACGTCCCTGGAGTATTCAAAAAGAGCTGAATAGGATTCAATATTATAGGGCCCAAATACATGAGTTCAGATGCCAGCATATTTTGAGAGAACCCAACCAAGTGGCTGATTCTCTAGCTAAATACAGTTAGTACATCAGCACCTACCAAATGTTCAAGGAGATCAACCAGCTGCCTAGATAAACCAAGGCCCACCTAAAGATGGACAGAATGCATATTATCATATTCAGAAGAAGACAACTGAAGAGAATGAGAAAGCCACCGTGATGGAGCAGGGACCAACATCACATAGGAGTACTCTTACAACATCTTTGAATCTTATTGATAGTTTTAGGATTAGGATTAGGAGTTCTTTCTGTATAAATATGTATAGGGAGAGTCTCCCTTGTTTATTGCTTTCCTAGATTAT
>JBCEWC010022443.1:0-10021 GCA_038996855.1 Solanum aculeatissimum | reverse complement strand
TGTAGAACTTCGTAAAAATGGTCGTACAAGAGCCCCAAAACGATTACCTAAACAAACCAGATGCAACCACGCAATGAACAGCAAGAACACCACTTTTCACAGTCCAAAAACAGCCTTCAAACACAGCAAATAAGAGAGGAAAACAATTACAAAGCGTAAGGCACGAATTTCTAGGCACGCAGGTGAATTTTAACGGTAAAAATGCGAAGAACTTACCGAAATTGATTATGGAGATGGTAGGAGCTTTCTCTTCAGGTTGGGAACTGTTTTGTAACGAAATAGCACTGTTTCCAGCTTTAAAACATCAATTTAGCCGACATCTACGTGGGCTTGACCCGACCCGGTCCATAACCCGGTTTTCTGCTCGGGCGGTCTCGGTAAAACTCTTATAACTTTTTATTATGAAGTCGGATTGATACATGGTTTTGTGAGTTGCGAACTAGACTAGTAGAGCTTCCATTAGATAGGTCATGGACCTTCTAACGCCTTGTATTTTGGGAGATATGATCTGGTACATTTGACCCAAATTTAAGAAGGATATCTTAAAGAAGGTTACGGTAGCTTTGTCGAAACTTTATCTTGCAACTTCCTTGACTCCGAAATTTAACATATGAACTTTGGGATGTTAAAATAACCCCTAACAATCCATTATTATCAAATTATGCACTCTTTGTCCCATCTGAGAAGTGAAACTCAATTTAAATCTCCCAAAAAGGGTAAGGTGCCACTTGGGCCATCTCTCTAATCTCGAATATGCATTTAGGGGATTCCTTTGACTTAAAACTTTAATCCATTGATATTACCACCTACTTGAAGCCTTATTAGCCTTAGTTTCTATCCAGATTCCTATATGTTTTATACAACATGCCACAATATGTATATTATGGAAGACGAAAATCACAGGGTCTCACAAATATGACCCAACAACGCCACCGATGCTAACCAAAACTCACATTTAGAAAATTATGCATATAATTATTGGTCCTAATAGTCTAGAGGATAATTTTAAGATGGTTGGCGTGCTCCTCCTCACTACGAGAGTATATCAAGATGTCATCTATGAACACAATGATGAACACATCTAGGTACTGCCTCAACGCCCTATTCATAAGATCCATGAAAGTTGTTGGTGTATTTGTCAGTCCAAATAACATGACCAAGAACTCATAATGACCATAGCGGGTTCTGAAGGTTGTCTTAGGAATTCCATTTTCTCTAACTTTGAGCTAATGGTATCCAAATTTGCGGTCAATTTAGGAGAAACAAGTAGCACCCTAGAGTTTTGGGAACTTATTCACGATTGGAACAGACTGGAGAGATGTTGTCTCAGCATTAGAATCTTTGACTCTGACTAAATGGATATGCACCCTTTAGAAATTAACTTTCTGGCTTTAAGATATAAAACAAATTTACCCTTAGGCAAAACTGAGTTACATCTCCACTCTATAGAGGCATAATAAGAATGAAGCCCGTCCATGCCTAAAATGATGTAAGAATCCACCATGTCTAACTCAACTAGATTAGCTAGGGTATCTTTATCGTAGACTGACACTGGACAACCCCTATAGATATTTTGGGCTAGAATAGATTCTCCAATAGGTGTGGAAACACTAAAAGGCTCATAAAGACATTCTAGACTAATCTCAAACTTCATAGCTACATAGAGAGTCACAAATGATAGTGTAGCACCTGGGTCTAACAATGTATAGACATCATAAGTAAAAACTTTGAACATACAAGTAACCACGTCTAGTGAGTTCTCTTGCTCCTGTCTAGTGGCCATGGAATATAGATGGTTTGTGCCCCCTCTTGTCCCCTAATATAGCACCCTTCTGAACTGACTTACCTTACGGTGTTGAAGAAACTAACTGAGATTTATTATCCCTAATGTTTTGCCTCCCCATAGGAAACTCCTTCAATAAGTGCCCTACCTAACCACATCTTAAACAACCATTTGTGACCATAAGGCACTCTTCTAGTTGAGACCTGCCACACTTACCACAAATCAGATAACAAGTCAATCCCTGAGCTATACTCCCCTGTGTCGGGCTACTTTGAACTATGCGGCTCTGTGATCCTTGTTCATTCCTGCCCCTTGGTGCAGGTGTACTAGCAAACGAAGGTGTTGGTCCAGGTGCCTTAGGCTAAAAGGATGACTAACTAGCACCTCCAGCCCACTTTTTACCTTTCTCCTGACCTAATTTCTTCGCCCTCTTATTTTTGAACTCCTCCATATCCTGCATCTTTTCCTCCTTCACCTGTTATTGCAGATAAGTCATCAATCGAGCTATATCCATATACCGAATTAGCATAGCATTTCTGGCCTCTCTCTTAGTCATTCGAGAGAGCCCTAATACGAGTAAATCCATTCAAGTACGCATGTTTGCTATCATAGTCGGAACAGAAACTGTACTCTCACACACTCATAGCTTCCTACTTCAAATTCAAAAACTCCCTCACTTTAGCCTGGCTCAACTCTCTAGGAAAGTACTATTCTAAAAAGTCCTCCTCGAACACTGCCTAACTCACAATTGGCACTTCTGCTACTCTACCTCCCTTCCATTAATCAAACCAGAGTCTAGCTAATCCCATGAGTTGGTAGGCATCCAACTCGACTTGCTCTGTATCACCTGTGTGCATGACTTGGAATACTTTCTAGAGCTCCTTAATGAAGTTCTTATGATTCTATTTCACTTCAGACCCCATGACCTCAGGTGGGTTCATCCTTAGAAATTCACAAATCCTAATGGTATCTGCACTATTTTATATGCACTCTCCCTGTCAACCTCCTTGTGTGGTGAATGCCTGTGCCAAAATCTAGATGGCCTAACGGAGCTCAGCATTAGAGATATCTTCTTGTGGTTGCTGCTCAACAGGCACATCTGGACCTCTAGGTCCCTCAAGAATTTATGGATTAGGCTGGTTTGCATTTTGCTCGGCTGAGTGTCCTCTACCCTTGACTGGTTTGGCAGCTCTACATGGAGGCATGATCTGAAAAATAATACGTGAACGCATGAATTAGAATAGACTAAGCAGAGGTAAGCACTGAAGGATGAAATGGAATAACAATTGATAGTGACACTTTCTAATGCCCTATAGTCTCCCTGTTATGGATGTGGCATGCTTCATACCAATAATACCTAGACACGATTCCATAGATTCTCTTAGGCACTTGAACTTTGTGCTCTGATACCAAGTTCGTCATACCTCGAGTTTACACCCTGGATATGGTCGGCACCTAGAACCATTTATGGCCCCAAGCGAACCACTTGGCCAGACTACTTTACTCAGCGGAAAACTTAAATAATAAGTAATGAACATAGATATAATGAACTAGAGATACTGTAATAATCTAAACAAACTGAATAAAGGAAATATCCCAACAATAACTGAAAGTAAGAACTAAAACATCATGTCACCCAGTCTATGAAACCTCTAACTAAATAATCTAAAACAATTTTTGTGACAGACCTACAGCGACCATAACTGAAAACAAATTTTGAAAGGGAAATAAAGACTTCAAAGCCTCTGGCTGGTTAGAGGCCTCACCAACAACTAGCTGACATGGTTGTCCTTAATTGAGCATCTATTGAGGGACTCTATCACCTGCGTCTGTATCATAAAATGATGCAGGTCCTAAGGACATCAGTATATGGAATGTATGAGTATGTAAAATATCCAAAATAGGGAGCTTGGGATAATGCACTATACTTAGAAAGAAACTAAAACATGTCTCAAAATATGACAGTAAAAATAGTAATGAAAGCACATGCTAGAAATAGTATTAAATGCTTAAACGAACTTGGTATGCAAGAATTAGTTTACTTAACTTTGGGAGTTTTTCTAACCGATAACCATCACTATGAGCCTCGTGATGATACAACGCCTTGCCCACACTGCCAGAGTTGTCCCATACTTTATCGGGGTAAGGGACAAAAACTAGGGGAGTGGATCTATCCCAAAATTGGGCCATCTCAGTGAAAATGAGGAGTTGTAATCTTAGTGCAACCGTATCCTATGTTGGCTACGTAGTTTACGAGTTCAAGTTGTTATTACTCTCACTCATATCGGTGCTCAATACTACTCTCAAAATAACTTTTATAATGCTCATAACTTTAAGAGAAGAAGTTCTCAAAATGCATTCTTAATCTTTAGGAACTTAGCCCAACTTTAGCTCTATCTTAAATTTTCTCAAAATTGTCTGAAATTATAGGCTTCATGTTTTACTCATGTTTTTCTTGAGATTTAAAGCAAGATTTCAAATTTCATAGATTTTCATAGTAAGTCTAGGATTTATCAAGTTCAACAATTAAAAGTAGGATCACAACTTGAAACCTCAATGCAATAGAGAATTTCAGTAAATAGCATGCTTTTCTTCAAAAATAATATAAACAAGAACTATGACTCATGAAGAAGACTGTTTTCATACCATGACTTGGTACTTGGAGAAACTGATAATCACATGATGGTAAAATGATGTTGGATAATTTTGTAAGCCTTACATACCTATGGGAATTAGGTTCTTAAAGAATTTGAAGAAGGTGCTTGAAAGCCCTAGCCTTTGCCTTCTTAAAACTATGTTCTAGGTTTTGAAAACTGTTCTGAGTGTTAATGAATAGAAGAGTCACGTTTTAGGGGCTTAATTAAGTAAAAACCGTCATGTATAGGTTTTAAAGGATGAGAATGGACAGAAATATTCTTCTTTAAATACTGTCAGAGCCATCTACGAGACCCTTTCTACGGGTCGTAGATCAACTTACGGCTCGTACCTCAGTCCGTAGAACCTCGTGCCATAAAAATTGAGCTACTAGAATTTACAGCTTTCATCCTACAGACATGCAGATGGCTTGTAGATTAGCATATGGGTCGTAAACCCTCTTGTGAAGTGACCCCAAACTTAGAAAAATTTTAGGCTCCTCAAGGCTTCTTCCTATGAGACCACCCTATGGGTCATAGAAAAATTCTACTGCTCATCTGCTAACTTTTAAGTCAAGTGCTAGAGATTCCTAAATTTTCACCTTCACTAGTCAATTTCCATGACATAGTATACGGGTCGTACACTGGCTCGTGAATTTTGACTATCAGCAAAACAATTTATCTTTCAGTTTCACAAGCCTAAAAATATGAGGGTGTTACATAATTTATCTTTAATCTTTGGATATGTTGTATACTTTGAAGTGTTATTTCTTTATAATCAAGTTTCACATCATTTAGATGATGCTACATCAAGATATGGATGTTTCAGTAAGACTCCACATATTTGAAGAAAACATTATCAAATTCAAAGATCAACTTCAAAATTCTTTTTCTGTCAGTTCATGGAGATTTTTACTTTGATTTTTGGATATGTTGTAGACATTGAAGTCTATTCTATAGAATTAATTTGTTCGCCATTCAGACGCTCATACACCAAGATATGGATATTTTAGTGAGATTCTAAAAAACTACAAAATATAATGACAAATTAGAGGCCAACTTCAAAAATCAATTCTCGTCAATTAATGAGGACTTTGGATTTGATTTTTGAATATATTGTAGACCTCAAAGTTTAGTTTCTATAGAATCAAGTCACTTATCATTTGAACACTCCTACATCAAGATACAGACGTTTTGATGAGACTCCATAGAGCTGTGGAAAAAATATCAGATCTAGAGAAGCAACATAAAAAAATTAATTCCTGACAATTGAGAAGGATTTTGACATTAATCTTTGGATATGTTATATATTTATGAGTCTAGTTTCTGAAAAATCAAACGGATCATGATTTTGATATTTCTACAACAAGATATGAATTTCCTACCACAGGTGTGCTAAGCTAAAAACAAAGTGAAGAAAAATAGAAAGCAAATACTAACTAATGGAGATGAATTTGATCGAGCTTGATGATGCTATAAATTGACAATTATCCTCCATGGGAATATGGATACATATAGATGTCAAAAGTACATAAATTATTTTCCCACAGATAATGGAAAACCCATAATTGAACTCAAATTATTGTAAATTTTCATAGGAACCAAATTAAGGTAAATTTTCATAAGGATCAAGCTATGAAAAATTATGTAGGAATCACGTTATAAAAATTTTAATTGGAGTCAAATCATGGAAAATCTCTATTGAAATCAAATATGAATTTTTTTGAAGAACTTCTTACGAAAGAATATTTGATTCATGAATACTTCAAACCTGTCTTTCAAGGTTCGACAAGTCAAGCACCCCCACAAGCCTTGAAGTAGGAGGCATTTGTAGACAGCGAAATTTATCTATCAATCCATATTAAATGTGATTAAATCTTAAATCCATGATACATTCACCAAGTTAAATTATTTATTAATGAAGTTGGATTAATATTTAAGTTAAAATTATATGACAAAAATAAAGTTCAAATTATATTTGGGTCAGTCCGTTAAGTTGACAAGATGAGTCCAACCCATGCTCTTCAAGCCCATGGTCTTCTAAAATTAATTGAAGACCAAAATACCCCCAAAACCTAACTTATAACTATATAAAGGGGTCTTCATAAGACCAGAAAGAAGAAGAAAAAAGGAACAAGAAGAAGAGAAATACATAGAAAAGTTCTGCTCTTCAGTGGTGATCCGCAAGTCTTCCGCATTCAAAGGAGTTTTTTTCTCTAAGTTGCAAGCCGCAAGTTCTTATATTTCTGCGATTGTGATTAAAGTTTGGCTCCACATTCATAGTGAAGTTTCAACAAGTATTTCTTCGATTCAAGAACAAAGTAAAATCTTAATTGATGATCATAAGGAGAAGAATCAGAGGATTATGTCTTTTTCATTAGATTTTATAAAGATTGTAACCTTCGCACAAATTCTTAAAATACAGATATTATTGTTTGCCTCTATTTTTCTTTTCTTGATTGTTATTTTTCAGAAATGAAACTTAGTCGCTTACAGGATCATCTTGAACGTACATGTGGAATATGAAATGGAGATGTATTTGGGGTGAATTAAAAAAATAAAAAAGAGATAAAAAAAAGTTAGAAATAAAGAGAGAAAAATAATAAAGAAAGAAAAAATATAAATAAAAAATATTGTATTTCAAATTAGATTAACATGTGTTAAGTAATGATTATTTTGTGGTAAAATTTGATTTTATAAAATTTGAACTGATACGAAATTAAGGTATGATACTATTTCAAAATTACTTATGAGTAAATAGAACTTCAGTAAAGTTCTAGTGTCTTCTTGAAATTCAGACCTTATTTCGGGAGGATAATTATTTATTCTCTATAATTTTAGATGAAACAACATGAAGTATAAGCTCAAATAAATTCAGGAGAATATTATTAAGAGCAAATTTCATAAATGACAAACATATAAAATCTAATTATGGTTCATAGCTATACTTTGGGTAATTATATTTTGTAACTATAGTTATAGTAGTGTTTGTATAATTTGTGCAACAATTGTATATATTTGTATAATTCGTTATACAAATTGCAGTTTTTGCATAACGTTTGTATATTTTTCTATACAATTCGTGCACAACGTTTATATAATTTTCTATACAATTCATAGTGTTTGTATATTTCGCTATACAATTTGATTCGCTCATCGCTTTTGTATAATCGCGCATAACATTTTCATAAATCACATGAATTATACAAACTCAAACTGTAATTACAAGCTAGATGTTTACCTCGAGTCATAATTAATTTAAACTATAGTTATATTAGCAAATTAACTGGTATATATTTGCTTATCCACGTAACTTTTCCTACTATTAATTTGTAGATTTTTTGTGTAGACCCACAATCAACTCCACATAATTAATGATATTTCAAAACCCTAAACCTAGTGCTTCCATCATATAGTTTCTATTTACAGGGACAATGGTCGCTACGACAAATGGTTAGCCTCCACCGAAGCATGCCCTTTTTTTAATCTTGATATTCATTCATATGCTTCTTCTTTAGGGCTGAATCAAAGGCCTAAAACCAAATCAGTGCCACTGAAACCTATTTCTTATCTACATGGAGAACCTCAAGTGATCTAGGAAGAACAAGAAGTTTTTCAAATGATTATTAATGAAGGTCTGGAGTATGCTGTAATCGGAAAATTTTCTTATGGTTGGCAAGAGATTCAAGACCTTCGCAAGTTGATTCCAAATCAATGTGAACTAAACTTTAAGTGTAAAATTAGACTATTGAGCAACAGGCATATTTTGATAAGGTCAACTTTATTAGAAGATTATTTCCATTTGCTATCGAAGCCAGTTTTTTATTTGAATCACAAAAATTGATCATATCCCATGAGAATGTTGAAATGGGAACCAATGTTCAATCCATAGGAGGAGACAACAACGGTGATTTCCTGGATATCGTTTCCATCATTACACTCGAATGTTTTTAAGAAGGAGGCAGTTTTCTTGTTGGCAACAACTGTGGGCAAGCCTCTCCAAGTAGATTTGGCTACAAAAAACAAGATTAGACCTAGTTGTGCAAGGTGAAGGTGAAGGTAAATCTTCTGTGAGATTTCCCCAAACGAATAATGATTAGAGTGAGAAAGCAGAATAACAAAGTGATAGAAAAATAGATTCAAAATAAAATATGACTATGTCCATAATTACTGCAAAACTTACATGTTACAAAGACATAATGAGCAACGGTGTTATGTTGAACTCCCAGAATTACATACTAGCAAAGGAAAGACAGATCAAGACGTTACTTGGGAGGTAGAAGAAAAAGACGAGAAGGAAAAAGAAGATAACAAGGGTAAGGCAGTTATGGAGGAAGGAATTGAGTTCAAGGAGAAGAAACAAAAGAACTGGACAAGGGAGAAAATTCATTAAAAAAAAGTGTGTAATCGGATTGGGCAGATTATAGCTAACAAATTCAATGTGATTGAAGAGGGGAATCAAGGCAAAGGGGATAAAGTTGTTGAAGTCAGTGATAATAAGGAGGGGAAAGATGAAAACCAGATCAAAAGGGATAAAGTGGTTGAATTTAGCAAAGATCAGAAAGAGAAAGAGGACAGAAAGAGAGAGATCAAAACAAGTCACCAGGGCCAGGGAAGCCACGACAATGAAGAAAATCTGAAGAGAGGGGAACAAGAATGCCACCAAGAGAATATTGATTCAAATAAGGAATGTTTGGAGCTATAGCAAGAACAATTTGCAGATGGGGGAACACTAGAAAAAATCCCAAGCATGGTAAAAGATGTGTTACTCTCACCTACCAGTAATAGAGAGGTATAGAGTAGAAGGAGGATAGAAGAACAGAAAGAGACTCCAAGGAATAATGTGATGGGCCAACAACAAATCGATCCAGTGCTAATAGAAAATATGGAAGAGGAGGATTAGAACACCAGGGGACTAAGGATGATGGGGATTTGATTAGAACACCAGGGGACTAAGGATGATGAGGATTTAGACCTCAACATACAACTAATTAGTCAAGCTGGCAATTTATCGCCAAGACATACCAATAGCCTGAAAAAGGATACGAAGAAGGGAAACCTGTCATACCTTTGCAGGTGCAAACAAGGTGTAGTGGAGGAAAGTCTTCAATCAATCTTTAATTATTGAAAAACATTTATTTTAGAATATAAGATTTTTTTAATATTCAAATGTCTTTTGAGCGATTAATGGATTTGAATAGAAGACATCACTATTCTTTCATAGCTCTTATGGAACCTTTTCAGGATCCAATAAAGCTAGATCACTACAAATTGAAGTTGGGTTTCAGTAAGGTGGGGGTGAATGCATCTGGAAAAATTTGGTACTTTTGGAAAGAGGAGTGGGATGGCAACATTGTTCTTGATTCAATCCAATAGGTACTCTGAAGTTACAGAATAACAATAAAACTATTTTGATTTCAGTAGTGTGTGCTTGGTGTAATGAATTGGAGAGGTTGTAATTATGGGTTGAGATGGTCATTGTTGTTGATGATTGTCATTATCCCTGGATTGTTAGGGGAGATTTCAATGTTATTCTAAATGAAGAAGAGAAACTGGGGGGGGGGGGGGGGAGGGGGGGGGTGTTTGCAGTTTTCCCAATCGAAGG
>JBCEWC010022442.1:0-10023 GCA_038996855.1 Solanum aculeatissimum | reverse complement strand
TCTACATGTTCTAACCATGTAGGGACCGAGGGTGATTATTACATTCTATCGGACGACGCTTGATACTCTATTGAAGACTTGTTAGTGGTGAGCCCTCTTATTCAAGGGCAATAGCCACCGTCTATCTACCACTCTAGTTTATGTATTTACTTTCCATGTTTTGAGGGTGAGCCTCAAACTTGTCAAGGCCCCGCTCATCTACATAGAGGCATTGTTTGGAAAAATTCTATACTCTTGTACGTTGACTTGTATGTTGGATATTTGTCTATGTAATGGGATGCTATCTCTCTTGATTTATGATAATGTTTTTTTCATCATGCTATGGCTTGTATGATTGGTCATTGTGAATGACTATGTGTTATATGCAAGCATGCTTGTCCCATTCCCGTACTGTCCCCATAGCTTGAGTCCCAAGTCCCCGAATCCCTAGAACTTACGTGCTATATGTTTAGCTTCCATATTTCCAAACCGATGATGAGTGTAATGATGATATGATGGATTGATCGAGGCCCTTCGGGTCCTCTTTTGCCATATCACATCTAGGCCCCCTATCTAGGTCATGACAAAAGGGGCTAGTTTATCCTCGGGGGTAAGATCTCATCGCGCCATTCTTCTCGAAGGCATGATCTAAAATAGAAAAAGATCATCCATTAGGAATAAAAAAACCTCAATTCAAATCTAGAGCATGACATAAACTATGAAGAATTGAATCATTTTCCTAAGACATTTCATAGCCTCCTGTTCATAGTTGTGGTGTGCTTCACAATCAAGAGCAAGACACTACATGACGCGATGTGTTAGATTTTCGAGGATCATTTACAAACCTAGTGCTCTGATAATAAGCTTTATCATGCCCTAAGACTAAGGCCTAGATGTTACACGGTGAATGGAGAATCCAAAGGTACCCTAAACAAGCCTCTTCAACATACAAGGCACATCCTTGGGTTTTTGAAAGCATAAATAGGCAATAAGCACGTAACAAGTAATTTCTAAGGGAGTCAGGGCTTGGACTCACACTATGGGAATGTTATGGGGAAAAGTGTTAGCATAAATCACATAGCATATAAGTCTAAGGGGCACGAAAGTATGACTCACGCTATGGGGGCATTTGGGTACTTAGGACTTCCATCTCATCAACATAACAAACATCTATCATATTGAGAGGAATAAAGGACTAAGAAAACTCTCCAATAGTACATAAACATAATAAGAATCGAGCTTATATCATACAACCCATGTATCTAATAACACCTCCAAATACGAATGGAACGGGGGCCAAGACATCTCCCGGGCTCACCCTCAAAAGATAGTATCAAAAAATAGAGTAGTCTAATTAAAAACATGAAAGCAAATGGATATTATCCCCTAAAGTGGAGGACTCACCAATAGCAATTCTTCACTCGAATCATCTAGCCACGTGGAGGAGGAGGATAATGGATGGGAGCTTTGGTTCCTACATGGTTAGATTATATAGGCAAAAATTTTAACTAGTACATTTGGATGTACTAAGTATAGGGGATGCAATGCAACAAGCAAAGATAAGCCACAATTGAACAATATGCATATCTTAATCAACGGGCATATACTCAATTTGTCATGAGTGATCAATGCTATTTTCAAAATATGCATGAGAGTCATCTAGTCAAATATCATATCGTACATAGATGGGAAGGGACCATAACCGATATATAAGACTAAGCGAATTACTACTTAGAATTCGATGTTCACTCCATACCAAACATGGAGTGGTCTACCTTGCCAGGGTAAACCAAATATTCACCTTAAGAGAGCTCCGCCCATTTTTGATAATGCTTCATAATCACCTTACAGGAACACCACCTTTTTAAGTTAACATATGATAAGAACCTTATGAGAACACCACCCTTTTTTAAATTCAGTTAACATGTACCATATGGAAACACCACCCTTTTTGGTTATTTATGCAACTTAAGCTATATGGATCCATTAGCTAATTCATAAACCTACGGTGACAACACAATTAAGGAACAATGGTTATCTACCAAGGTCCTCTCGATGCAAGGTCTCAATCCCAAGGAATATTCAAATCATACTTATAGACATAATATGCAAGGCATCATAATATCATGACTTAGTCATAAAGTATTTCTTCAAAACCAAAGCTTCATCATATCAAATAGGGTTTCATAATTTTCGTAACTTTCACAATCTTTCATATCTCATTATCATGCATAATATCCCTTTCAAAATTTATATTATTCATAGTTTACAAAATCTTTCCATATGACCCTTAACATCTTAGAATCTTGACATACAACTGTAATCATATCATGGTGGGTGAATACACATAACTTAAAACCATGAAAATCATGAGATAATGCCATGAGAGGTGTGAAATAGACTCACTTGATCATTTTTTAAAGGTCCCACTAATACATTGTAAAAGTTGATTAGGGCATTGTCAAACCCTCAAATAAATCATAAATCTCTCATGATATTTCACTTTAAAATAACAAATAAGGATGAATCATCATAATATACTCCATATTGTCTCCATATAAGAAAGTTCACAAAATCACCATGTAATATCATAATTTGAGGAAAACCTAAAGGATAGGGGAGGGAAGGTCCGCACTAATAAAAACCCACATACCTTAGTGATTTAACGGAGGAAAATTTGACTTGGAGTTGAGGAAATCTGAGACCCTAGCTTGCTTTTCTTCTTCTTAAAGACTTGGAGGACTTGGGAGTATTCATGGGAGGAGTTTTAGACTTAGAGTATTTTATGTAAGGAGGAATGAGATAGATTAAGGTTATGAGGGCTTATAAGGGGTCTCTTGAGGGTTAAAATGGCATAGTATAGACATTAATTAATAGGAAAGGTTGAAATTGCCCCCTTTTTAAAAGTATACTAGACATGACTACAAGACCCTGTTTGTGGGCCATGGACCAACTTACAGGTTGTAGGTGATTGTCTCGTCTAATACTATTTCATACTCTAAGAAACCTTTCTCTGAATTATATTCCATAACCTAACTTATGGCTCGTAAGTTATTTCATGGGTTGTTGGATATCTTGTACCTTGAACCCCTAAAAATCTTAAATCTTTGTAATCCGGACCATCATAACTATTGATACTTGAAGAAATTTTCCAAATTTCATTTTCCTTTACACTTTAATACCTTTCAACATGTGGGGCCTTACATGTCTCCTATGCCTCCATTAATTGTAGGACCTGCAAAGTTAAGTTCAAATTTCCTAATGAGCCCATTCTTAAGTGGGAGGGTAGCAATTCGGTGTGTGAGAGTCAACTCATATCCTACCTTAAACTCTATAAGATAATTTCTAAGAGGTGTGTCATCACCTAGTGAGGGTTAGGGATATCACTTTTGTGGTTAATTCTTTTAAGTCAGTTCTCATTGTCAATAAGTTCCCTGAAGTCTTTTTTGATGAACTACATAGTGTTTCTCTCGAAAGGGAATCATATTATGGCATAGATTTCCTCCCTGATATGTAATTTATCTCCATTTCTCAATATTGTATAAACCCAATAGAGTTGAAAGAGTTACGGAAAAATTGAAGGATTTATTGGAGAGGGGTTTTATTAGGCCAATTAAGTCTCCATGGGAAGCTCTTGTGTTGTTTGTAAGGAAGAAGTATGGGTCGCTTTGGATGTACATAGATTAATATCAATTGAATAAGGTGACTATAGAGAATAAATATGTAACGACTCAAAAAATTTTGAACTTAGTAATGGTTGGTCAAGGTTAGTATTAAACTGGTCATGGTTGAATTTTGGTAGTCATGGGTTGTATTTGAGTGGTCGGATCCAAAGAGGACCGTTTGGTGAAGTCTTAAGGCCAGTTGGGCAGTGGACTTTGAAAAACCACATATTTTGGTACAGGATGAATTGTATAGGTTTCTTTATATCAAATCATAGCTCTTTGAATTATCTTCACAATGCAACTGATTTCACTCAATTCGGAGTTCGTATGCAAAAGTTATGGCCCTGGCAGTGGGACTACCCATAATTGGAAGGATGCTGGAAATGGGTTATGGAATATGGGCTAAGGGTGGGACCACGGACCGTTTGGTGTCCACGGTCCGTGGGGGTGCTCGTGAGTTGGTCCAGTGTACTCCTGGAGGCTGGGTCCCAAGCCATGGACTAAGTATGGTCCCACGGACCACCTCACGGTCCGTGTGATCCTTCACGGTCCGTGAGGGGTCCTGTGAAGTAATCCAGAATGTTGGCCAGGGTTCGGGGCTGGACTCCGGGCCAAGTGATGCTCCACAGACCAGTAAACAGTTCGTGAGGCCCCTCGTGAAGTGATTCAGAAAGTCCCTCGAGAGTTCAAGTCGAAGTCGAGGCCAAGTGAAGCCTCACGGGCAGGTACACGACCCGTGGACCTGTAAACGGGCATTGTGTGCCTTCCATGTGACACTGTCTTTAGTGAGTTAGTTTGTTTCACTAATGATTAATTTATAATTATCTAGATCCTATGCCCCTTTTAGGCTTTCTAAAGTCTCCTAAACCCCCTAAATCAAACCCTAATCCCTTTTCATCTATTCTAATACTTTTCAATTCATTCCAAAATTCTCTCAACTCTTTTGACCTCCATTGATGAAAGCTTGAAAAAATTTGGGCAAATTCTTCTTTCTTGCAATTTTATTCAATTCTCTTGATTAATTCCAAGGTATGTGGGTTTGATTCGTGGATCCCATTTTATCCATGAATACCTAAGAACCCTCTTCTTTAAATTATGCTTTTAAGCTTTCTTTAATATTGGGTTCTTTAAATTTTGAAGTATTTAATTGATTTGAGTGTT
This sequence comes from Solanum aculeatissimum, assembly GCA_038996855.1. NCBI lineage: Eukaryota > Viridiplantae > Streptophyta > Magnoliopsida > Solanales > Solanaceae > Solanum > Solanum aculeatissimum. The sequence continues at coordinate 5,218 of JBCEWC010022442.1, read as the reverse complement.
GGGCTGTAGAAATTAGGTGATTTAAATTTGATTTATGTTTGAATTATATGAGGTTTCAATGGATTTGATGAAGGTCAAGTTATGCATGTCCCCTTTACTCTTTAACTATATATGGGTAGTGTTTTAATGATGGTTTAAGTATTGATTTAACTTCAATTTCTTATGAACTAATCTTAATTTGAATTTAAAGTATGAATTCTAGTATCAATGCTATTCTTATTGTTCCTCATGGCATTTGCATGCATGATCATGGTTTCTCAAGACGATTTTGATGTGGGCTAAGTCCCAAGCATGTTTATGACTATGATTTTGAACAAGTATGGGTTATGACAAGAATGTGATCACATAATGTCTATGATATGGATCTTAGAGCAACATGGGTGTTTACACCAATATGATATGACAAGTATGACAAGTATGGAGCTACTCTTATGCATAAAGTTTGACATGAAAGTTTGTTTGGATTTTTAGCCCATGAATCATGATTATGAAATGTGTTTAACTCTTGTTAAGTATGCATAGGAGTAATGAAAGTGATTTTGGCTTTTAAGCCCAAGTATGCAGATTTGATGTTCAAGTGTCAAGTTCCGTTTTAAAGCATGTATATGTATATGTATTCTTGTGAGATGATGACTTAGCACCGAGAAGAATTGAAGTAGTAAGTAGGTTATCCCCAAGGGTCCCACTCCTTTCCCGAAACTATGTGCCAACATAGGTATCTATCAAAATGGGAGTCCCGTAAGATATGCTTTGATATGATATGATATGATAAGATATTCTATGTTATGTAAATCCTTCCGAAATGGCCGAGCCGTAAGGAAGGTGGCCATCACACCAAAATGGGAGGCCCATAAGGTGTGGTGTAGATTACCTTTGGTAAGTAATCTTCTCTGATCCAATAGGAGGCCTCATTGGGCAAGTTCATGCTGTAGCTCATATGAGTTTAGATGTCGGTTGTGGTTCCATCCCCTCTATACTATAAGCATTATGGCGTTTCATGCATCATGATCATCATGGCATATTGATATATTGGTCTTTCTTATATTCTCTTCTATGTATGTGCCCTTGTCATGTAGGTTGTTATACGTTCATGTGTACACATTTGCATGCCCGCATACTTAGTGCTTTATTATGCTAACCTATACTATTGTCTACATGTTCTAACCATGTAGGGACCGGCGATGACCTCTATCTACCATTGAACGATGAGTGATCTCTTTAAAGCTAATTACTTGTGGTGAGCCCTTTGTCCAAGGGCAATATCTACTTTCCTCTTCCTTGTATTATTTTTACTTTCTTTCTTTATGACTTGAGGGTGAGCCCAGATTATGTCGAGGCCCCACTCTATCTTATATAGAGGCTATGTTGGACATGTTAGACTCTTGCACATTGTATTATGCTTTTATGTGGATGTTATGACTATCAGATTATATTATCAAAATGATGTTCCAATCATGCTTATGATTATGTTTATGGGCTTGTGAATGTTGGGAATGTGCTTATGTGAAACGTCCCCTAACCCGGTATGCCCCCATAGCTTGAGTCTTACTTACCTGCCCTTTAGAAATACTTGTTATGTGCTATGTAATTCATGCACATCCCATTCCCAGCAACATCCCCACATCTTGAGTCGAAAGCCCCATTTCCCCTAGAATTATATGGTATGTGTTTATCTTTCGGTGCTTTCGAACTGATGATGTGAGTGATGATGCTATGATAGCTTGATTGAGGACTTTCGGGTTCTCCTTTGCCATGTCACATCCACTTCCGGGTCGTGACAAAATATCCACTTCTGAGGATAGATGACTTGTTTTAACTATTTAAATAGGCTACACACTTCTCCATGATTTATATATAGTCTAACTATCATCAACTAAGGGTGAGGGAGTGTGATATTTCCAAGAAGGATTTTTAGACAAGGTATGGTGATTTTGAATTCTTAGGAATGTCATTTAGTTTGACTAATGCACCAGTAGTATTCATGAATCTAATGAATAGGGTGTTCAAGACTTATCTTGATACTTTTTTGACGATCTTTATAGATTATACATTGGTATATTCTTAGAGCATGGAAGAGCACATAAACCATCTAAGTGTTGTGATTCAAACCTTGGGAGAGAGACAATAATTTCCCAAGTTTGGCAAGTGCGAGTTTTAGTTGGAAGAAGTGGCATTTCTCAGGCATGTGGTGTCCTGTGAAGGGATTATGATTGATCCTACAAAGACAGAGGTGATAAAGAATTTTCCTAGACCATTGAGTCCTTTGGACATTAGGATTTTTTTGGGTCTACCAAGGTATTATAGAAGATTTTTTTGAAGGACTTTGCTCTATTTTGTCGACTTTGACAAAGTTGACTAAAAAGAAAGCAAAATTTGTGTAGGCAGATGAGTGCGAAAGGACTTTTTAAACTTTGAAAGATCAGATAACTTTGGCTCCAATTTTGAACTTTCCAGAGGGTATCGAAGTGTTTGTTGTTTTTGTGACGTTTCACGGGTTGAAATAGGATGTGTGTTGATGTAACATGGAAAGGTCAAAGCCTATGCCTCAAGGAAATTGAAGGGTTATGAGAGGAACTACCCAATCCATGATCTTGAGGTTGCGGCTATTGTCTTTGAATTAGAAATTTGGTGCCATTATATTTATAGGGTGCATATGGATGTGTTCATCGACCATAAGAGTCTACAATACATGTTTAATCAAAAGGACCTCAACCTAAGGCACATAAGATGGTTAGAACTTTTAAAAGATATGTATAGGAGTGTGATGTTTCATCTGGGTAAGGCTAATGTGGTAGCTGACACACATAGTAGAGTATCTATGGGTAGTGTGGCTCATATCAAAGATGGGAAGAAGGAGCTAGTGAAAGATATGAACTATTTGGCCCATTTGGGGGTATGATTGAGTGGTTCTAACGAAGGTGGTGTTCTTGTATAAAATGGTTCCAAATCATCTTTGATAGTTGATATTGAGACCAAGCAAGACTTAGACCCAACATAGATGGAATTGAAAAAGTTGGTAGTAGAGAAGAAAATAGAAGTTTTTTCTCAAGGGGTAAAAGGTGTCCTCCGATATCAAAAGAACCTATGTGTTCCTAATGTAGATGGCACAAGGGAAATGATTTTTGGTGAATCTCACAACTAACAATATACCATTCACCCAAGAACCATCAAGATGTATAGAGACCTAAGAGAGGTGTATTGGTGGAATGGAATGAAAAATGATATAGCAAAGTTCATGGTGGAATATCCTAATTGCTAACAAGTGAAAGTCGAACATCAAAATCCCTACTTGGAAGTTAGAGGATGTGAACATGGGTTTTGTTGTAAGGTTTCCCCATACTCAAAAGTAATATGACTCTATTTAGGTGATTGTTCATAGAATGATGAAGTCAGCTCATATTCTACTAGTCAAAACCTTATATAGTGCTCAAAAGTATGTCAAGTTGTATATTTGAGTATTGGTGAGGTTGCATGGTGTGCCGTTGTCCATTATCTTGGATCATGGTGCCCAATTCTCTTCCAATTTGTGGAATTCATTTCAAAGGGGGCTTAGTACCAAGGTGAAGTTAAGTATTGATTTCCATCCTCAAACCAATTGGCATGCCGAAAGGATAATTCAAATAATTGTTGATGTTGAGGCCTTGTGTGTTGGATTTCAAAGGAAAATAAGACAACCACCTACAATTCACTGCGTTCGCTTACAACAATAAATATCACTTTAGCATTGAGATGGAACCTTTTCAAGCCTTTTATGAGAGGTGATGTAGGTCTCCATTAGGCTGGTTCGAGGTTGGAGAAATGGATTTGATTGGACGCAACTTGGTTTTGGACGCTATGGAGAAGGTGAGACTCATAAGGGAGAAGTTGAAGATGGTTCAAAGTCACCAAAAGTCATACTTTGATGTTAGAAAGAGGGATCTTGAGTTCAATATAGATGATTGAGTCCACTTGAAGGTTTCACCCATGAAGGGCATGGTCCAATTTAGTAAGAAAGTGAAGTGAGCCCTTGATATGTGGGGCCTTAAAAAATTCTTAAGCGAGTTAGTAAGGTGGCTTATGTAATGGAGTTGCCATTGGAAATGAGTATGATTCATCAGGTGTTACATATGTCAATGTTAATAAAGTTTGTGGGTGATCCAAGTTCCTTAGTGCCATTGGAAGATGTGAGTGTTGAAGAAAACTTAACCTGTGAAGAGGTTCTGATTGAGATCCTAGATCGGCATGTAAAGAATTTCAGGAACAAGAAAGTAGCATCCGTCAAAGACCTTTCAAAAAATCAACAAGCAGAAATAGCATCCGTCAAAGTCCTTTCAAAAAATCAACAAGCAGAAAGTGCTACATGGAAAATGGAAGCAGATATGATTAAATAATACCCTCATCTCTTTCGCACTAGTTAAGGCTAACATATTAAGCTATTCTTTCCAAAGACCTCAACTTCCTTGCATTTCAGTTCTTCATGTCATTATGCATGGATACATACTTACGAGACTGTATTTGAATGATGTTTATGCATAAGTTTGAAGTTTTCATGAAAATGATGTTTAAGTTGCATTTTGCAATCATGCTGGGTTGTTAGCTATTTCTTTACTCTTTTCGAGCTTGCTTTTACCACAGTGGAGGACGAATGTCCCCAAGGAGGAGATATTATAAGGCCCTGCATGTTAAAAGGTCAAAATTTGGAAGGAAGTGAAGTATTGGGGTCTGGTGCTGGGATGTATGCGTACACCTATAACTTGTTATTGGTTTTACTGGTCGTAAACAGTGGCTCATGACTAGGGCACAAAAATAAGTTTTTGAAGTTAAGGAAGTGTCACAAGATGAAGGCTTTTATGGACCATAGTCCAGTTGATATATCATGATCAGGGTTTCACAGTTAGATTATGACGTGAGAAGTGTTCTAAGTGTAGGGTGCTTCTATAAGGGGTCTTCACATTCCAGATATTGAGTTATGGGTCGTAGAAGGGTGTTTATGGATTGAGATTCAGAGGGAAGTTTTGGGAACCCAAGGGTGTAACCAGAAAAAACCCATAACCTACAAGTCATAGGATGCTCTACAACACGTAGATCATGCTTGTTGATGGGCTCAAAAGTTTTAATGAGGGGAATTTTTGACATTTCCCTACACCCTATGTCACGACCCTGATAGGGGGCCTAGATGTGACATGGCGAAAGAGGACCCGAAGACCCTCGATCAAGCCATCATAGCATCATTACACTC
>JBCEWC010022441.1:0-10024 GCA_038996855.1 Solanum aculeatissimum | reverse complement strand
CCATGGTATGGGACATTGTGATCACAAGTCATAAACATTACATGAACATGAGTTTCAATTAAGAGTTTCCATCATGGCTTCCATAGGAACAATAAACATGCACATGTAATGAATGAGATACAAGAGCATAGGTAATGGAATCAAGACTTTATTTAACAATTTGAAAGATATTTCGTCATAAATCATGTAGAAATCCATGAATAAACCATAATGCAAGTTACCCATGCTTAATTAAATCATGAAATTGGACATGCAAGTTGATCAATAAGGGTTTAAATAATCACCCATGAATTAAAGATCAAAAATCATGTTTAAATCACCTAAAAACTACAATACTCAAGTCCCAACACTAATCTACAACAATATTGGAATAACCCATAACAAATTGAAAGCTTAAAATCAAATTTAAAGAGTTAGGGTTCATAGGGTCTTCAATGATGAAAAAGAATCATTTAATAAAGTCTTACATACCTCTTATCCAAGCAATCAATTGAAGAAAGGTGAAAGAATCCAACGTTTTTCCCAAATTTCCTTCAAAGCTTCAACAATGGTGTTCTTGGTGCTTGAGAGAACTTGATGAAGTTTAAAAATATATATAAATGAGGGTTAGGGTTATATCCAATAGGTTTAAGGGACGTTAGGAAACCTAAAAAGGGCCTAGGGATCAACCAAATTATGACTTAACCTTTAAAGAGGCGGAACATTCACTGAACTAAGGGCCAGACGATTTCCCAAACGGCTCATACAGCCTATAAAGGTCTGCATAGATGCTCCATAAGCCCTTACTTAGTCAAATAAGCATACCATAGCCTTTCCAAGCCTCTGCCCAACTTGACGGACCACCAAACGGTCCGTTTAAGGTCTCACGGATCGTGGGGTGGTCCGTGGACCCTAACATAGTTTGTGGGGTGGGTCCTTGCCACCCCATGCTCTCTGTACCATCTCATGGAACCCCACACAGACCGTGAATAGTTTCACGGACCGTCTCCCATGCCTTGGGCCATTTTCTGGGCCCCTTTCTAGTGTCTTCCGAATTTCAGGCAGTCTCACTCTTTGGGCCATAACGTTTTCATAAAAACTTGGAATTGAGTGAAACTAGTTGAGTTGAAAATATACTTCAGATATATTCAATGTTATATGTAGTATCCAACATGGTTCAACGCACATCAAAAGTTGTGACTATTTGAAGTAACCTGCCAAAACTGTCCCTCTAGGCCACCAACTAGCCCATTTTGCGTTCGGCCACTTAAACTCAACCCATGGCTACCAAAACTCAACCATGACTAGTAGTACATCATATAAGGCCAACCATAAGGAGATTTTGAAAATTTTGGGTTGTTACACAAGAAAACCGATAAATTGATATATTGATATTAAATGTCCAATTTGAGAGAAGGAATGGAGTGCCAACATAATATCGTAATGAAGATAATTTTAGCTTTGATCCTAATTCCTTTTAAATAAAGTCTTTGTAGAAATAGAGTAGTAAAATATTGCATTTGACATTTTGGGGATTTCCCGGATTTCATGGTAAAAGAAGGGACAGAGCTTAGCCTTAGCATACCTTTTCAATGGACGTCCAGATGACTGAAGTTTCTTCACAAAAGTTGTTCCTCAGGTCCTAAGATTTGTAAAAAACTATATATATGCAGCCTACAAACACCTATAAACAGCTCATAAATTAGTATTAATGGCCAGATTTTCCATATAACATTTATGTGAGGAAACGTCCGTAGAACTTCGTCAAAATGGACGTAAAAGAGCTCCAAAATGATTACCTAAATAAACCAGCTGCAAACATACAATAACCAGTAAGAACACAACTTTTTCACAGTCCATAAACATCCCTAAACACAGATAATAAGAGGGAAAAGCATCTGCAATGCATAAGGCATACATTTCTAGGCACGCGGGCGAATTTTAATGTTAAAAATGCATAGAACTTACCTAAATCACTTAGGGGCCTGGTAGGAGCTCTCTCTTCAGCTTTTCTACTGTTTTTGGATGAAAATGAATCATTTTAAGCTTTAAAACATCAAAATAGCCTACAAATAGTTGGGCTTGACCTAACCCAGCCCATGACCTAGTTTCCTGCTCGGGCAGTCGCGGTAAAACTATCATAACTTTTTATTTTGAGGTCGTATTGCTGCACGGTTTTATGCGTTGCAAACTAGACTCGCAGGTATTAAATTTAATTGTTCATGGGCCTTCTAATTCCTTATATTTTGGGAGATATGATGTAATACATTTGACCTAAATATTGGGAGATATGATGTAATACATTTGACCTAAATTTAAATTTGATCTACCACAATGTGATTTTTGAGTGTATACTTGTTACCCTTGCAAACCATAAATTGACTTCCAAAAATTCCAACAACTAGGCTTTTTATAGCTATTCTGCAACAAAATATACCAGTTACACTTTCAAATTCTTTGAAATTTAAGTTACTGTAAAAAGGAATGATAAATAGCTAAGGGTACCTTTTTATCATTTCCTCCTCGGCTTCCTAAGTTATTTCCTTACTATTATTGTCCTTCCATAACACTCTCACAGAGGTCACTTCTTTATGTCGAAGCTTTCTGACTTGTCGATCTACAATAGACATTGGTAACTCATCACAAGATATGTATTCAGTGATGTGGATATTATCACTGTGAGTAATACGGAAAGGATCTCCCATGCATTTCCGCAATATAGACACATGAAACACCGAATGAATTGCTCCCAATTCTGAAGGAAAATCAAGCTAATATGCCACCTTGCCAAAGTCCGAATAATCTAATATGGTCCCACATACCTAGGATTGATCTTCCCTTTCTTTTCTAACTGCATGACACCCTTCATAGGTGATACTTTTAAGAAAATCCAATCTTCTACGTCAAACTCTAAGTCTAATCATTGAATGTCCATATAAAACTTATGTCGACTCTAGACCGTTTACAATCAGTCTCTAATAAGTTTCACTTTTTCATTGTTTGCTGAACAAGATTAAAGCCTAGCAACTTTGCCTCCCTAACCTCAAACCAACTGATTGGTGACCTATATTTTCGCCCGTATAGTGCTTCATAAGGAACCATTTGATTACTAGCTTAAAAGTTGTTATTATAGGTGAACTCGATAAGAGGTAGAAGACCATCCCAACTATCTTTAACGTCCAGCACATAGGCAACTAATATATCCTCAATGGTATGAATGGTACGCTCTGCCTTCCTATCAATTGTGGATTAGAAGTGGTGCTAATATTTACTTGAGCGCCCAGACCTTTCTGAAAAGACATCCAAAACTGCGTTGTAAATTGAGCCCCTCGATCAGAGATAATAGATAATGGAACTCCATGAAGGTGAACAATTTCTTGAATGTAAAGCCTAGTGAAATTCTCTGCCAAATATTTCATTATTACTTGCAAGAAATGAGCAAATTTTATCATCCTATCAATAATTACCTAAATAGAATCATACTTGCATAGAGTACGAGGTAAACCAGTGATGAAGTCCATATTTATCATGTCCTATTTCCATAGCGGAAGTTCAATATACTGAGATAAGCCTCCGGGTCTCTTATATTCTACTTTAACTTGTTGGTAATTGGGGAATTGGGCTACCATCTTTACAATATCATTTTTTTGCCATTCCACCAGTAGATTTGTCAAATATCCCTATATATTTTTGTCACTCCAGGGTGGGCTGAATATCTAGAATAATGGGCTTCAAAAAAATCTTGGCATGGAGCCCTCTGATTCTTGGCAGTCATAAGCAGCCCTGGTACATATGAATTCTATCCTCGATTAGTTCAATTAAAGGGTTTTGTTGTTGTGGAATGCCTCCTCTTGGTGTCATAAGCTCAGGATCCTTGTGCTGTCGCTCTTTTACTTTAGTATTAAAGGAAGATTTTATTATATTATGAATGATTACATCTCAATCCTCTGCATCTACCAATCACACTTGCAAACTAACTAGCTGACATAGGTATTTTGTCATTTTAGCCTTATTACCCTCAATATGGCTTAGACTGTCCATGAAATTTACGCTAAGTGTATCAACAACAACATTAGCTTTGCCGAGATAGTACAAAATGTCAACATCATAATCCTTTAGTAGTATTAACCACCTTCTTTGTCGTAGGTCCATGTCCTTCTTCTTCAGTAAATAGTAAAGACTCTGCTGGTAGGTAAACACATCAGTATGAACCCTATATAGATAATGACACAAAATCTTTAAGGAAAAATAACTACGACGAGCTCAAGATCATGCGTAGGATAGTTTTGTTCATGTTTCAACAATAATCTAGAAGCATATATGATAACCCAACCATGCTACATAAGAACACAACCTAGGCTAATTCTCGAGGCATCACAATATATCTGGTAACCTTTGTTTCCATCCAGAAGAACAAAGATATGTGCGTTGGTAAGACTCTTATTTGGCTCTTGAAAACTCTGTTCACATGTTTTGGTCCACTAAAACATAGCTGCTTTATGCAGTAATCTCGTCAGGGGCGTAGAGATAAAGGAGAACCCCTCAACAAACCTCTTATAATGTCTTGTCAAGCCCAAAAATTTATGGACCTCTATTGGATTCAAGGGTGTTAGCTAGACAACTACTGCTTCAATCTTTTGTCCATCGACCTTAATACCATCGCCTGTAATAATATGGCCAAGAAAAGCTACAGAACTTAACCTAAATTCACATCAAGAGAATTTAGAATATAACTTATTATCTTGGAGAGTCTATAATATAGCTCGCAAGTGGTTTGCATACTCAACTTCTGATCGTGGATATATGAAGATGTCATCAATAAATATGATCACAAATTCATCCAAGAATGGTTTAAAGACCTGATTCATTAGATCCATAAAAGTTGTTGGGGGCATTTGTAAGCTTAAAGGATATGATAAGGAAATCAAAATGTACATACCTCATCCTAAATATTGTCTTTGGAATATCAACATCCCTGACTCGCAACTAGTGGTACCCGAATCATAAGTCAATCTTTGAAAGGCATTTGGCACCCTGCAACTGTTCAAACAAGTCATTAATCAAAAGAAGAGGATAATTATTCTTGACAATGACTTTATTTAACTATCTGTAATCAATACAAATCCGTAAGGAGCCATCTTTCTTTCAGAAAAAGAGCAATGGAGCACCCCAAGGACATGTGTTTTGCCTAATAAATCCTTTATCGAGTAAATCCTTCAGTTGTTCATTTAATTCCCATAGTTTTTTAGGGCGAAATGGATATAGGTTGCGTATCAAGAAGAAAATCTATAGAAAATTTGATATCCCTTTTTGGGGGAATCCCTAGAAACTTGTTAGGGAATACCATCAGGAATTTATTTGGTCCTGTCTGCCCATAATGGTAACATGCACCTGAACACTCCCTGCACTGCAAGGGTGAAGCTTACCATATTGTGTACATGAAAGAGTGGGTTGTCTCATTTATGTAGAACGTTCATGTTAATGACACTTAGGATGACCTAAAATCTTCCCTGGTCTGGAATGAATATAATGATCAAATCATTGGCCCTGTGTCTTTGGTGGGAAATCACCAACAGATCAAGGTAGACATCAATAAAATGGGGGCCTAAAATCACCCCATGGCTCCCTATAAGACCCCACAGTATGAGCCCTCTTATTCTGCTCCCTGACATTGCGGGGATCCCAAATTCAACGAGAAAGGTCCTCCATAGTCTGAGCAAAAACTTGTATGTAGGAAATATCTACACCATCTAGTAAAATGCTATCTTGCAGTCTTTGATCAAATGATACCCTAAACTATTTGCATAACGATGAACTCTAACGCTTATGGTACATACAATATCTAGTGCATATCTAGACAAAGAATTAAATCTAAGGTTATACTCTCTTACACTCATTTCCCATGCTTCAAATTGATAAACTGGTTAAGATGGGTCTCCCGAACCTCCTGTGGCAAGTAATGGGCTAAAAAATGCCTCAGAAAAGTCTTCCCACTCTACTGACAGAGCATCAGGCCCTATGGATCTTTCCTATGCCTTGTACCACAAGATGGTGACATCACACAGTCAAAAGGAAGCCAACTCCACAGCCTTGGTGATGGAGGCATGCATCACCTTCACTACTCTATACATATGGTCTATAAAGTCTCACAGACCCCCGTGGGACTAGTTTATGTTAAATCCTGTAGGGGCCAAGTGAAGAAACTCTCATACCTTTGAGCTTTTTATTTGATCCCTTATGATGTATTTTCTCGCCTCTAGTTATCTCTCATGAATAGAAGCCATCCTAGTCAGTAGCTAAACTGCCTCCCTCATCCCTTCTACCTAATCTCTAGTAGGTCTGGGGGTACTGGATGTCCTTGGGCTCTAACAGGTGCTGGAGAATCTGATACTATGGATACTTCAAACTCCATGCGTGCCTCTATAGGGAATATATCTCCCTGAACTGGCAATGAACTACCGACACCTTCTCTCTTATCCATATCTATCACATGTCATGCCATATCATGAGTGTAAGTAGCCCATTAAATAAAAACTACAAAGCATGATTTAGATTCCATATGTTCCTATAGCTTTGTTCTATAAAACGATCTATTCAGAGAAAGAATTGTAACCAACCTTAAATGCCCCGTAGCCTCCTGATTATAAGTGTGGTGCACGACATACCCATAAGCAAGACTCTACTAGACATGGCATTTTGGACTCCCTGGGACACGACTTGCTCTAATACCATATTTGTCACGCCCCAAAAGAAGGGGAGGCGTGACTGACACTTGATACTGTCATTGGTCAAGTAAGTCACTGAACATGCTAGTTAACTAAACTAGGGTTTAAAAGATCGGGAAACTAATTTCTAGAAAATAAAGCCTGGACCGTTTGGGTTATGACCTGCTTAATAGTAAACCAAACACATCAGGATAGGTAAGTCAAAATGATAAAGTACTGGCTAGCCGACAAGGCTACAACCATAGAGGTATAGTCACACACTATACATACATACCAATCCCATGACTTGAGACTGAAAGATATAAGAAAACCAACCCAAAATAACATGTCCAAAATAGCCTCTAAGAGAGTCACTAATACTGTCGGGGCAGGGTCCTGACTACCTAACTGTACAACAATAAGTAAGCATACTATGGAAGCTCCAGGAAGAGGTGGAGCTTACCAACTCACAGCTAAATTTGGCTCCTAGTGGAAGGGGTCAATAAGAATTGCTACCTAAACTTGCACACACAAAATAGGATGCAGTGTCCTCAGGCAATAGGATGTAAGTACGAATAAACATGTACTAGTATGTAAGGCAGAAAGTAAAATTATATATAACTGTAGTTAAAAGGGTAATAGAGATACCACATGTAACAAAAACTCAAGTAACCTTCCTGGCCAACACACAACCTCCTAATGATCAAATATGCATGGTATGCTCAAGTAATCACATATCCTAAATACATATATATGGATGCAAATGCATGACATATCCAACCAAATGCTAGCAATGGTGGTCCTTTCCAAGAGCTACCCATAATTATATTTTCCAACTTGTGGCCATCCGTATCATATACATATATATAGTATGTTGGGCTAATAGGCCCATACCTCCGATTATAGCATGAAGTCCATGCATAATATGTCATGTATGATATGAATGTTGAATGCACATAGTAGGCCATAACATGAATTTAGCCAATCGTGGCTCATTGGTACACTTATTCTCATAACATCATAATCATTGTCATAGCATATACACATGACCTGTGGGGTCTTACACATCTTTTGAATACGTTTGGCAACTTAACTCAACATTTAGAATGTGGTATTAACTTTTAAAATGTTTATAAAGATGCTTCACATAATGCTTATACTTTGTTCCATGTCAATTAGTAAAGAAAAGTATTTAAAAAGAATTAAATGTCTTAGTAGTTTAAATAGGAGCATTATACTGGATATTATTGGAAATCAACGTGTTACTCTCTAAGTGCTTTAGTTATAGTTTTAGTATGGAAGAAGGATTGATTATGAATACTACATTCCCCTCACAATCTGCCTTTATTTTTAGTGACACCACACCAAAAAGAGAAACACCTCAACATAAGGATAGGTAGTCAAGAAAACTGATAAATTGATATTTGATATATAAATATTGAATATCTAGTTTGAGTGAATGAATGGAATGCCAACCTAATATTGTAATGAAGATAATTCACCTACGATCCAATGCCTTTTACAGAATGTCTTTCTAGAAACATAATAGTAAAATATTGCATTTGACGTTTTGGGAATTTCACGGATTTCGTGCTAAAAGAATGGACGGAGCTTATCCTTAATATACCTTTCCAATGGACGTCGAAATGCCCAAAGTTTCTTCACGAAAGTTGTTCCTTGTGTCCTAAGATTTTGAACCAACTATATATATGTAGCCTACAAACACCTATAAACAGCCCATAAATTAACCTTGATGGCCATATTTTCTATATAACATTTACGCTAGGAAACGTCCGTAAAACTTCGTCATAACGATCGTAGAAGAGCCCCAAAACGATTACCTAAACAAACCAGCTGTAAACATACAATAACCAGAAAGAACAAAACTTTTTCACCGTCAAAAAACAGCCCCAAACATAGCTAATAAGAGGGGAAAACAATGGAAAAATGGAAGGCACACATTTCTAGACACGCGGGCGAATTTTAATGGTAAAAATGCGAAGAACTTACCTAAATCACTTAGGGACCCGGTGGGTGATTTCTCTTCAGCTTCTCTACTTTTTTGGGATGAAAATGAATCATTTTCATCTTTAAAACATCAAAATAGCTGACATATAGTTGGGCTTGACCCGACTCGGCCCATGACCCGGTTTTCTGCTCGGGCAGTCGCGGTAAAACTCTCATAACTTTTTATTCTATAGTCGTATTGATGCATATTTTTTTGTGTTGGAAACTACATTCGTAGATCTTCAATTTAACAGTTCATGGGCTTTCTAAATCATTAAATTTTGGAAGATATGGTCTGATACATTTGATCCAAACTTTATCTTGCAACTTCCATGACTCCGAAACTTAATATATGAACTTTGGGATATTAAAATACCACTTAACAATCCATTATTATCAAATTATGCACTCTTAGTTCCATCCGAGAAGTGAAACTCAATTTAAATCTTCTGAAAAGGGTGAAGTGTCACTTTGGCCATCTCTCTAATCTTGACCATGCATTTAGGGGATTCCTTTGACTTAAAACATTAATCTCTTGATATTATCACTTATTTGCAGTCTTATTACTCTTAGGTTCTATCCAGAGTCATATATTCTTTATACAACATGCCACAATATGTATATTATGGAAGATGAAAAACACGGGGTCTCACAAGACTATTCTCTGAAAGGACCGTTGAGAGCCATTCAGAACCTCAAAAATACAAATCCTACATGTAACCCTTCTAAGTTCAACGTTTCGGACTAAATAGAACAATAAAAATATAGATTAAGACCTCCTTTACCCAATACTTGAAAAACTATTGCTAGCCACTTTCATTCAAAAAGACTAAAATGCCCTCAAAACCTCCCAAAAAAATAAACTAAAGTTATGCTTAGGCCTAAAATTGCCTCCTGAATCCAATGGAGTTTCAATTCGAGCCTTAGAATTCCAAAAGTTGATCAAAGTAAAATTTTAGCCTGAATTCACTTAAACTTCCATCTCAAGGGCTCAATGCCACATACCTCAGGAATTTAGTGAATCTCAAAAGATGAATGACCACAACAATAAATGATATTGTTATGGAAGGCATAAGATTGATGGACACTAATCTTTTATTATTTTTCTGGATATTCAAGAACTTCTATTAAGTTCTTAAAATGTTACTTGATACATATATACAAATTAGTAGGAGGCGAGAACTTTCCATTTTTTCTTAAAACCTTTTTCATTATTTCACACAATTTTTTGTTTTACAAAGGATCGGACTAATTTGTCTCATATTTTCTACTAGAAGCAACATAAAAATGATGAATCTGAGGATGGAGTATTGGTAGAAGTTCCGATATCTTTT
>JBCEWC010022440.1:0-10024 GCA_038996855.1 Solanum aculeatissimum | reverse complement strand
CCGATTCGAATCCACGAAGCCAACATAATCCGAATCCACGAATCTCGTATACATCCACGGAGCGAACTCGCTACCACGTAGAACCCATGGGGGCCTCGTCAGACCATATACAACCATCTGCCGAGCGCAAGCGCTACCAGGCCAGATCACACGGGCTGAGCGCAAGCGCTACCAAGCCATACCACAACACAGATGCCGAGCGCAAGCGCTACCAGGTCATCTCATAAATCAAGTATCATCTCAGAGCGTCCACCGAGCGCAAGCGCTACCAGGTCCGGACCTCAGGCAAGTATCACAGTATCTCATCATCACAGTGTGTCAAAATGTTATGCATGCATGAGTGAGTGGCACCAACAAGCAAATACAAGAAATAAATAGAAACAAGAAAAGTCCTATTCTAGATCTCGTCTCGAGGAAATCCATCCTCTCTAATCACACCCCTGAGGAAATCCATCCCCATATCACAAGTCATTATCACATAGCATTTTGGCTCACATTAATATTCAACTTAGCAAGTCAACTAACCACAATTTCAGCCCCTAAATCTTAACATCAATAGCATAATTCACATAGCAACTCTACACAAAGTTTCACAATTTATCAATGGGCTTACAAGTCACAACTTAAGCCATTTACCTCATAATTTTCATTAGCAAATTTACATGTAGTTATCACAGCTTACTCAGCCTATCTAGGACAGCAACCACTACTCACATTCGCACCTCACAAGAATGCAACATGGCGGAAAATTTCAGCATTATTCTTGGGCGCAATCTGCCCGCACAACAGCCCCTCAACTTAGCCCAAAATTGGCCTCACAACCATGATCTAAAGATCAATCATTTATCAATATAATTCCAGCTTCACAATGTCTCATTATCCTCATTCACAACAGCACCTAACAGTCTACACTACAGCATACAACAATTCTGAAAAACAGGTTCCAGTCCTTGGGAGACAAGTTTAGCGAAACCTACCTTGGTTTTGGCTGAAACTTCTTGTCCAATTTCGGGTGAGACTCTGCCCCAAAATTGCGAACTTTCTTCTCCAATATCACGTTTACAATTTGCTCCAAAAACACGAAAAAGACCACCCCTAAAAGGTACCAAAACAGCCACATAAACACCTTGCAAAAACTGCCCAGTTTTCAGCCCTTTAGAGCTTATTTTGCCGCGGAATTTAGGAGGGAATAAGGGGAGAATTTCACCATTAACTAAGGCTAAGAATTACCTTGAAAAATATGGAACAAAACCACGAATTATTTCCCTCCTTAATGTCGAAAATCTGCCAAAATTCCAGGCAGAGATTTAGCCCACGTGAATGAAACAAAAGGACCTTGTTTTCGCAGAAATTGAATAAAGAAAAGGAGGAATTCGATTTTAGGAAATAATTTAGGAGTTTACCTGGAGAAAGGTTGATGAAGAACTCAAGAATTTCTGAAGAGAAGAAGAAGAAAAGAAGAAAAAAACGTTCTGCCCTTTCTTGGTGATTATAACGTGTGCAGTCCTTAAGAAGTAAGGAACCCTTTTTGTTTAGGATTAGGGATTTAATTTGGGGCTCCTAATCTGATTTGGGGCTTTTAATTTATCCTTGACTGATTAGGAAAGGGTTAAAAACAGTCAAGGGAAAAAGAATACATGGAAAAGACGAATTTGCCCTTCATTAAAAGGGGCATGCGGCTGCCTCACTCTACTACTACAACACTTAGAAAAATTTTCAGGTTCTTTGTCATTCCGACTTTTGATCCCATTTTCGCATACGAACTCCGAATTCGATTCCGTAAGTTCCCACAATCTTATTTTTACACCCCGTACCTCATGAAGTTTATGGAATAACATTCCGAGGCTCGGAACCCAGTTTACACCACTTAGTTCCTCTTATCAACACTTAGCCTCCAATTTCACCAATTTTTTTCATGTTTCTTATTTAATTCAATTTTCTTCAATTCCAATCATTCAAACACACCAAGCTAAGTTCATTTCAACTTTTTGGAAGTATAAAATTGTAAAAATGTGTTAAATGACGAAAATACCCTTTTAGGTCATTACATTTGTATAAACAATTCAAGAAAAGCGACGGACGTAGGGACCCTGTCCGTCGCTTTTCTAGGTTTCTTTTAAAAAAATTCCAGAAAAGTGACGAACATAGGGACCCTGTCGCTTTTTTGGAATTTCTTTTTTAAAAAATTGCAAAAATGCGACAGATAAAGGGACACCGTCTGCCGCTTTTTCTGCTATTTTTTTTAAAGCAGAAACCTCCTGCATTAAAAATTTAAATTCAATACATATCAATGCAACCTAATACAAGACAATGAACAACAAATAAAACATACAAAATACGTAGTAATAAGCACAACTAAATATTAAAAACATAAAAATTCATAATTTACAAAGTTTTAAATTGTTTAAAAGTTTACCGAAAATTCTAAATTGTCCAAAACTTAAATAGAAGGGAACTAGAGACTATTTTCTACAAAATCATCAGTACTCTCGTCAGATTCATCAGGAGAGGGTGTAGGCCGATAGGCTAGGTTGAACACTTGTTCCCTGAGTTGCTCATATTGTTGAGTCATTCTGTTTTTCTATTCAGCCTTTCGTACTTCAGAATTTGTCAATGCACGTGTAAGTTGAGCAATTTGTTGAGACATGACAGTTATCTGAACTTCGTCTATGACCTCAACTTGATGTGATGATCCAATACCTTGTAAACCAGGTTGAAGTCGTTGTATGTTATTCCGGGAGCCTATTCCATAATCTCGGACCTTATGGCTCCCTTATGTGACCTTTTCTATCAAATTTGATTGGACAACTCAGGGGTTAGCTCAATCGAGTCTTCAAGCTCATGTATTTATCACTCATACGCACGCTGCATATTAAAAATAATAGTTAGACTCAATATGTATATTAAAAGTAAAAGTTAGAATTAAAATAAATTTTATATATATATATATATATTAAAGTTATGTTAAATAACTTACATAGACTTGTTTGGCCCTTTCCTCCATCCACTTACCCGGATCCGACTCATTCTTATTTTTATTCATATAATACTTCTTAAAAACTTCATCATGTAAGAGAGGCCGCCCCAATTCTTTTTTCTTGTCACGACCCGAGAGTAGGACCTAGATGTGACATGGCGAATGAGAAGCCGAGAGTCCTCAATCAAGCCATCTTAGCATCGATTTACACATCATTGGTTCGGAAGCGCGTAATATAGCAAGTAGCACATAGTTCTAAGGGATTTCGGGGCTTTGGACTCAAGTTACGAGGATGTCATCGGGGAAGGAATTTGCATTAATCACATAGCACATAACAAATACGTTCTAAGGGGCAGGTAAGTATGACTCAAGCTATGGGGGCAAGAAGGGACTTGGGACTTTCCACATAAGCACATCCTCATTAAACATATAATAATAGCATAAGCATAATCATCTCCTCCGTACATAATACATAGCTAAAACATCTCAAGTAATCACATAACATAATCATACGGAAGTCTTTATGATATTCAACAATGCCTCTAGTCTTGAATAGGGCGGAGGCCAAGACATGTCCCGGGCTCACCCTCAAAGTAAAGAAGTAAGCAACATACATAAAGGTATATAGAGGGTAGATGTTGTCCTTGGAACATAGGACTCACCACTAATGATATATCAAGATCCAATCAACCATCAAGAGGTGGATAGATGTCGTCTCCGGTCCCTACATGGTTAGATCATGTAGATAAAGAGTATGAGTTAGTACATATAATGCACTAAGTATGCGGGCATGCAATGCATATGAACGTAAAATCCTGTAAAACGATGTTAGATGGCAAGGACACATATATAGAAAGAAGTGTATAAAAAAGAGAAGATATTATGTCAATATGCCATGAAATCCATGATGTATGAATGCGATAATATCATAGTCACAGCGGGGATGTAACCTCAACCGACATGTAAGACCAAGTGAGCTACAACTTGGAATCCCAATGTTCACCTACATTGGAAGAAAGGGCGATCTACTTGCCAAAGGTAGACCTTAATCCTCCTTACGGGAACACCACCCATTTTGGAGAAATAACCTCACCTTACAAGAACACCACCCATTTCAGAAAGAATTTCCATATCATATCATTCACCTTGCCTTATGGGAACAACACCCATTTCGGAAGGAATTTTCATAACATACCATGATCATACCTTACGGGAACACCATCCATTTTGGTTGCATAACATGAACCTACGTTTGGCACATAGTTTGAGAGAAAGGAGTGAGACCCTTGGGGATAACCCACTTACTACTCCAATCCTATTGGTTCTAAGTTGTCATCCCACAAGAATACATATACATATATACATGCTTTTCAAAATGGAGATTTATCTTTCAAATCAACACAATGCAAGGTTGGGCTCAAAAGCCAAATCATAGTTAAAGTCTTTTCATATTTAGGCTAAAAAGTCAAACAAGAGTTCACGTATCAAATGCAAGGGGAAATGCATAGGAGTAGCTCATTCAAATCATATCATATTGGTGTAAACACCCATAATTGCTCAAAGAGTCAAATCAAGACAAGATGTGATCACATTTTAGTCATATCCCATGTCTTACCAAAACTCAAGTCAAGTCAAGGTGAGACTAAGCCCATAACAAGAGTTTCATCAAAATCAAGTTTCAAGTATGCATATGCCATGAATGATGAGATGAATGCATGGGCAATAGAGATTCAATCTTAATTCAACAATACAATATGAATTTCAAGTGAAATCCATGAGAAAATCTCAATTTAAATTATCCATGCCTAAACAAGCTTTCAAGGAACAATGCATATTCAAATCTTCATAATTTCAATGTAAACCATGATAATTGAATTTAAATCATCTTAAAACCATATAATAAGTACAACTCATACTTCAATTTAATTAAATCAACTATAAATTTAAAGACCCATATTTAAAGTAAGCTTAATTTCATAAAGAATTGAACAAGAAGAAGAGTTTTGGGTATTCATGGTTAATTGAACCTTCATAAATCCAATGGAATTCAACAAATTAGGGCTTAATTCACTTTACAATCAATAATTAAATACAACCCATACTTCAATTTAATCAAAACAACAACAGATTTAAAGACCCATTTGCAAAGTAAGCTTAATTTCATAAAAATTTGAAGAAGAGTTTTAGGTCTTCATGGTTAATTGAACCTTCATAAATCCAATGGAATTTAACAAATTAGGGCTTAGTTCACTTTAAAATTAACAATTAAATACAACTCACACTTCAGTTTAATTAAAACAACAATAGATTTAAAGATCCATTTGCAAAGTAAGCTTGAAATTCATAAAAATTGAAGAAGAAAAATTTTGGGTCTTCATGGTTGAAAGGATAACCATGAATCAATCCCACATACCTTGATTAGCCAAGAAAAGTAAGAAGAATTGATGAAGAATAGAGTCTTCCCTTGATTCCCAAGCTTAGTCTTCAATAGAGCGTTGAGAGGAGTTCATAAAATTTTATGATTATAGTTCTAAGGATTTGAATGAATTTGAATTTGATGAATGAATAAAATCTAATTTGAGGGCTTAGGATAGGCTTAAAGGTCATAAAAGACCTTGAGAATGGGTCAATTTATCAAAAATACCTCAATAAAATGTAATTTAAAATATTAACCCAAAGCTCTCACGGATGGTCTCACGGGTCGTGAGCCTCTTCACGGGTCGTGAGGCTCACTGACCCAGCCCAGACAATCCTTACAAAAATGAGCATAACATTTTACTCCAAATTTGGAATTGAGTGAAACCAGTTTTGTTGGAAAGCGAATTTAAAGAGATGCAATTTGATATGTAATAGGTCACCCAGTTTGTCTTGTGCTAAGTGATACGACCAATTAAAGTTAACCCTTCCAACGGTCCAAATGAGATTCCATACTTAGAAAAATTTTCACTTCAACGCCCAAATGGACCACTTCACGAACCGTTTGATGTCACACGGCCCGTGAAGGGTTAGTATGTGAAGTGTCTTGGAAAAAATATGGTTTTCAAGGCTAAGTCTCCACTCAGAGCCACCACACGGCCAGTGAAGTGTCACACGAGCCGTGTGGGGTTCACGTGATGGACGTCTTTTTCTCCAATTTAAGGTCAAATACTCCTCACATACAAGGCCAAGGGCCACCTCAAGGCTTTTCCATGCTTAAAATCAAGTTTTTGGAAGAAATCATCACCCAAGTTCATCCTCACGGACCGTGAGAGGTCACACGGTTCGTGAAGGCTACCATGAGAGTGCCTTAGCCAATTTCCAAAAAAGATCCCTGTGCAGGCAGTCCCACAAAAAACGTCATAACTTCTTCATACGAACTCCGAATCAAGTGAAACTAAGTGTGTTGGAAAGATAACTCAAAGAGATTTAATTTGATAGGTTATGGCCGTCCCAGTTCTACTTGTGCTAAGAGTTATGAACATTTAAAGTCAGTACTTCCACAAGACGTCAAGAAAAACTCAACCAATGTGATTTCTTTGAATACGGTCATTCAAGAGGGATTCGTGAAGATCATTAACCAACTAAAATAAGTTCAAATCAGATCTCAATAAACATTACAAGGTTCTAAAAATTCTGGATTGTTACATTTCTATAAATTATAATATAATTAATAAGATTATACTTTGTATAAAATAAATACTTTATTTAAGAATAATATTAGTTTAAACTTAAACTTTTAAAAATATTACTAGCTCCCTCGTAATGGTATCAACACTCTTTGCACCTCCGGTGTGCACTGAGCCACTCTTTAGTCTTCCTCTAACTCTTTTAGCTTGATCGAACATAGCCTTGAATTTATCGATATTCCAATACCGGACCAAATCTTGATACACATTCGGAGGCATCGACGTACTAGCTTTTCCATCATCCCTTGCTTTCTTTAGCCAGCTAGATAGTCGGGAGTTCGCCTTTCTCTAAAATGTGGTCGCAATGACTAGGTTGTACTTCAGCTGCCAAGTACATAAAGTTTTAAAAAAAGCAAGCAATGTTAAAAAATAATTTAAGTAAATAATACTCAAAATATTATGTAATCTTATATATATCTTGAATTCATTAAACATCGCTTGACGAATGTTATTTGGAATCTCCCCCCAAAGGTGATATGCCTCCGTGTATAATCTCCTAATACTCTCCTTTAGAGCATTCACAACCTGTTTCGAAGGATGCCACCTGCAAGATATATAATAAACATGTTATTAGTCCATCTATAATTTGTCAAGAAAGCAAAAATAAATTTATAAAATACAAACTTACGATGTTACATCAGGCTCTGTAACAACTCTCCCACGTTTGTCCCTCTATCCAGGAGCTAAGTCAAGCACATTTTGTGCAACCTCATGTGCAACAATAGTAGAAGGTGAGACTGATGATGAAAGATGTGTGTAATGCCGAGTCGATGGTGGAGGGGCAGTATCAGTACTGGAAGAATCCCTAAGTATCAATATTGAAAGAATCTCTAAATCTATAAGTGTCAACACTAGATGGACACAAATCGATTTTGTAAGAAAATTAATTTTGTCATCAATAGAATCAACTAGTGTTGTCACCTATGCTAAACAAACTCATTATTACTATAACATATTCTAAAAATTTATTCAAACATGTATATATACATAATAATTAAAAAATGTATTGAAAAAATACCTTGACTTTTCACTTGTGCTTGGAGATGGAGGGGTTGGTTGTAACTTCGATTGGTGCTGTCGAATATTGAAAACCTAAAATTTCAAGTACAGTTAAAGTACATTATATACAAGTTCAAAGTTCCCAAATAAAGTTCAAGTTCTACCATCCTAAATTTAAGTTCTAATGAAATTAAATCTAAGTTCAACTTAAAAAAAAATCTTAAAGTTCAAACTTAAGAAATCCTAATTAAAGTTCAAATTTTATATTATATTCAACTTCTAAGTTCACAACTTAAAATATTCAAGTTCCAAATTAAATCTAAGTTCAAGTTAAAAACTACTAAAGTTCTACTTAAATTAAAAAATCATAAAGTTTAAGTTTTAAATTATATATATCTAATCAACATCACAACTTGAAGTTCAAGTTCTATAAAATCCCAAAGTTCAAGTTCAAAATTAAATTTAAGTTCAATTTAAGAAATTCTAAAGTTCAAATTTTATACTACATTCAACTTAATTCAAAGTTCACAACTTAAAATTCAAATTTCAAATTAAATCTAAGTTCAAATTAAACACTACTAAAATTAAACTTAAACAAATCCTAAAGTTCAAGTTCTACATTATATACAATTTCAAAGTTCACAAATAAAGTTCAAGCTCTAAAATCCTAAATTCAAGTTCTAATGGAATTAAATCTAAGTTCAACTTAAATAAAAAAATCCTGAAGTTCAAACTGAAGAAATCCTAATTAAACATCAAATTTTATATTACATTCAACTTCTAAGTTCACAACTTAAAATATTCAAGTTTCAAATTAAATCTAAGTTCAAGTTAAAAACTAATAAAGTTCAACTTAAATAAAAAAACTCCTAAAGTTCAGGTTTTAAATTATATCTAATCAAAATTCACAACTTGAAGTTCAAGTTCTTCTAAAATCCCAAAGTTTATGTTCAAAATTAAATTTAAGTTCAACTTAAGAAATTCTAAAATTCAAATTTTATACTACATTCAACTTAATTCAAAGTTCACAACTTGAAATTCAAGTTCTTCTAAAATCCCAAAGTTCAAGTTCAAAATTAAATTTAAGTTCAACTTAAGATATCATAAAGTTCAAATTTTATACTACATTCAACTTAATTCAAAGTTCACAACTTAAAATTCAAATTCCAAATTAAATCTAAGTTCAAGTTAAACACTACTAAAGTTAAACTTAACAAATCCTAAACTTCAAGTTCTACATTATATACAAGCTCAAAGTTCACAAATAAAGTTCTAGTTCTAAAATCCTATTTTCAAGTTCTAATGAATTAAATCGAAGTTCAACTTAAATAAAAAATCTTAAAGTTCAAACTTAAGAAGTCCTAATTAAAGTTAAAATTTTATATTACATTCAACTTCTAAGTTCACAACTTAAAATATTCAAGTTTCAAATTAAATCTACGTTCAAGTTAAAAACTACTAGAGTTCAACTTAAATAAAAAATTCTAATAAATTTGAAGTTTTAAATTATATCTAATCAAAATTCACAACTTGAAGTTCAAGTTCTAAAATCTCAAAGTTCAAGTTCAAAACTAAATTTAAGTTCAACTTAAGAAATCCTAAAGTCCAACTTTTAAATTATATCTAATCAAAATTCACAACGTGAAGTTCAAGTTCTAAAATCTCAAAGTTCAAGTTCAAAACTAAATTTAAGTTCAACTTAAGAAACTTTTAAATTATATCTAATCAAAATTCGCAACGTGAAGTTCAAGTTCTAAAATCTCAAAGTTCAAGTTCAAAACTAAATTTAAGTTCAACATAAGAAATCCTAAAGTCCAACTTTTAAATTATATCTTATCAAAATTCACAATCTGAAGTTCAAGTTCTAAAATCCCAACAATTCAATTCCAACTAAAAAAATACCTAATTTACAATCTCATTCAAAAAACCAAATTCAAACTAAAACCCTAAATATTTATTCACTAATTCACATAACATATAAAAATTAACTATGCTAATACCATTGTAACTTCATAACAATAGTATTCTAACACAAAAGTATTTGATTTATAATCTAATTTCAAAAACTAAAATTTAAAGTATAGCCATAAAAGCAAAATAATAATTTCATTCACATATTCACAGTGAACAAATACAAAATAAGTTGTGTAATAATATCATAATATCAATAAGATAAGTGAAATACACTAGCTAATAAGTTACAAAATTCATAAATTTTAAAGAACAAAAATATAACTAAAAATACTAAAATGGAGCAAGAAGAAGAAAAAAATTAGTATCTTAGGTTGATGGGAAGGGGCACTGAAGCGGCGAACGGCGGCGGCGGTCGATGACTAAAATGGGGTGGGTAGGGGGGGGGGGGGGCGCTAGTGTTTTTTGAGGG
>JBCEWC010022439.1:0-10025 GCA_038996855.1 Solanum aculeatissimum | reverse complement strand
TTTTAATTAACGATTAAGAAACAATTGTTAAAATGTCAACTAAAAATAGTTAATTAGTTGTTGAGACGTTAATTAGCTGGAAAAAAAACTAAATTCAATTAAAAAATAAAAAAAATTAAAATTTGTGCGGGGCGAATTTATGTGAGGCCGGGTGAGACAGATTGAAAATGAAAAAAGTCATCATGCAAAGTGGGACGGAACAGTTTAAAAAATTTGCAAATTGATCTCAACTCGTCCCGCACCCGCCCCATTGCCATTCCTAGCTATCGGACGAAATAAATGAGTAGTTTAGAGGAAGCAACACTAATTATTAGTTAATTGATATTGGATAAAGTTGAAACAAAGTTAGGTTGTTTATAATTTAATGGATCACTTTTAAAGTTAGATATTTCTTGATATGATATATACAACAATAGATTTAATGTAATTTTACTGGTGAATTTAGAAAAAAATAGAATATATATAAATTTTATTTTTACCTTGGGAAGATATAGACTATTCTAATAGATATTATAATTATATTAAATGAAGATCAAATTGTTAAATCCAAAAATTATGGAAGAAGAGAGTTTAATTTAGGAGGTATATGGAGAGGATAGTGTGCACATGCACTTTACTCCGTGGTATATATACAGTATAATTTAAGTAGTATATGGAGAGGATAGTATGCACACGCACTTTACTCTGACCTTAGAATGGAGAAATGCTATTTTTCGATAATCGCTCTGCTTAAAGTGAAGTATATATATTGAAACAATTTTAGAAAAGAAATAATAAAAGTGAAGAAATTGCAAAAAAAATACTAAAAAATAGCATCACAAAACATTTGGATTTAAAAATAATAATAATATTATAATCGAAGTACAAGAAACAACAAATAATAACAAAAATCAAACAGCAAACAATTAGAAGACTAATACTATCACTACTAGTATGAAAGAATTTATTGCTTTCCATATTTCTTTTTTGGCATTTAATATGGCCTTGGCTGATATCTGTTCCATCAGTTTTGTATGCACAAGTAGACACTTAAAATTGTATAAAGTTGATCAAGTAGACATATGCATCCTAAGTATGACCTCCAACTTTCAAATTGTACAAACAAGTACTTTAAGTATCCGATTCTGAATTCGCGTGTTTATTTGTTTAAGAAACGAATATTTAAAGTGCATGTTTGTGCAATTTAAAAGTTGAAGGTCATACTTATGATTCGAACCCAAGTTAAAAGACTAATTTATGTATTATGTCTTTTATATAAGTTCAAATGCACGTTTGACTATGAAACCTTTTTCACTTTGTTTTCGTAGGAACAATTCCAAAAATACGTTTTGGTCATAAAATTCTGAAAAATTCTATTTTTGCTGTACTTCTTTTTCAATATTATTTTTAGAATTTTCAAAAACAACAAAAAACTATTTTCACTTTT
Organism: Solanum aculeatissimum; assembly: GCA_038996855.1. Lineage (NCBI taxonomy): Eukaryota > Viridiplantae > Streptophyta > Magnoliopsida > Solanales > Solanaceae > Solanum > Solanum aculeatissimum. The sequence continues at coordinate 8,599 of JBCEWC010022439.1, read as the reverse complement.
ATCACTCCAAATTATTCATAAAAAATTAAAAATAATTCTAATTTATTTCATGACCAAACACAACTTTAATTTCTAAAAATTATTATTTTTTACTTTAAAAATAAAAACTTTTTTTTTTCAATTTTCACAATAAAACATAACAAAATGCCTACTAAGTATTTATTTTACACACTCAAAATTAAATTAAAGGACATAAATGCAAGTCTAGTTGCATTTTTCTTTCTAATTCAAAGAAATGTGACCATTAAGTTTAGTTACACCTTTACTTATACTACCTCCGTCTCATATTATATGTGCATCTTTTTATAAATATTCGTCCCATATTATATGAACAATTATTAAATTAGAATAAAATTAATTAATTTTTCTCATTTTACCCCACCATTAATTAGTGTATTTATGTTTTTTTCTAACTTAATTTAATGTACATTGATATAAATAAATGATAAAATGGTAAAATTCATTAGTACATTAATAATTTCTTAATAATCGTGTAAAATGGAAAGTATCAGAACAAAAGGGAGGAATAACTTTTATTATTTTTTTGAAATTTACACTGGAAATTTCCTATACATAGAGAAAACCTGTATATATAAAGCTGAAACTGAAAACATTTTCTTTCATCTCTTCTTCAAGACCTTATCTTTCCAGCTTTCACATTTACAAATTATTATTTGGGTATGTATCTTCCATGAATTTCTTTATGAAATGAGTAAAAGGGGTAATTTAAGTCATTTTTTTGATACTCTTTTTGAACTGTATGAATAGTTGAATACTTTAAGAATCATTATGCAGTTTGATTGGAGAAAAGAAACATTGCCTTAAAAAGTAAACATGTTTCTTGTTTGTCTTTCATGGCTGTCTTATCCTGAAATCTGGCCTTGTTCATCTTGGCATATGTTTAACAGGCATATTAGCAAACAGTGAATCAAATCAGGAGGTAAAGTATGGCCTTAGAGCAGATTTTCCAAGAGCAAATAGAAGAAATTACCTTTGATGATCGCGATATTTCGATGGAGAAATGGAAGAGAGTTGATGATAGGCAAAAAGACAATCTGTCTGGAGGTTTTGAGTGCAACATTTGCTTGGATGTTGTACACGATCCTGTTGTTACGTTATGCGGTCACCTCTATTGCTGGGATTGCATATACAAATGGATACATTTTCAGACCATTTCTTCAGAAAATATCCATAGCCAACAGACAAAATGCCCTGTTTGCAAGGCTGAAGTCTCACTAAAAACGTTGATACCACTCTATGGTCGCGGTCAAGCTACAAAACCATCTGAAGACAAGGCCCTGAATCTTGGTATAATCATTCCACAAAAGCCTCCTAGTCCGAGATGGGGGGGGTCACACATTGATAGCAACTACTGATTCAATTCCATCACAGCAAATTCACCATCGAAATCATTCACTAGAGTCTCGAACACATCAACCTGATATGACACAACCTATGCTAAGCCCTGGTGGCATGTCAACAGGGGAAATTTTTTATGCGCGGATGTTTGGGAACTCATCAACTACTAATTTATATACATATCCAAGTTCATATAATCTAGCAGGAAGGAACAGTCCAAGGTTAAGAAGACAACTATCGCACGCTGATAGATCACTTAGCAGAATCTGTTTTTTCCTATGCTGTTGTTTAGTGACATGTCTTCTCTTGTTCTGACCACTTTTTCCTCATGCTCATACTATGTAAAATTATTTAGTAGTATTATAGAAGAAAATGTTGTTGGGTTTCTTCAAAGGTTAAGCCTTAAAAGATAAGGTAGTGTAATGTGAATTGAAAAATTGTGGGAAATAAAATGGAAGTACTTCTTCTAGCTCTTAAAGTGTCATGTGATTTACTCCATATGTTGAATTCGCTTAAGTTCTACAATTTTGATTGCCAGTATGTTAGAACAATGTTCCGTTCTATCCTGGGAGGATGTCACAATTCAAGCTAGGCCCTAGGTGTGACGCGGTGATCAAGATCCCCGAAGGAACTTCAACCAAGCCTCTTAACATAACAAGCATACATAAGGTAAAGAAATAAAGCAACATAAGCGGAAACTCATTTAAATCCTTGAACATGGTATAGCTAAAACAAAAGAAGAAAGACAACATAAACTCTGTACATTCAAGCATGCCTCTAATAGTACTAACATAGGTGGGGCTATGAACATGTTCTTAGCTCATCCTCAACAAGGAAATGACATAGTCTCAAAGTATCAACGACAAAAGACAAGAGTGTGAAATGATGGAATCACCCTCGAAGGATGAGGACTCACCACCAAATCTCTATGATAAACTTCGAAGCTAGCCACATCAATGTGAAGAGGAATGATCATTATCCTTCCCCTACATTGTGACATAATGTAGCCAATAGTATGCGTTAGTATCATGGGATTCAAGACCATAATAACAAAGGCATGATGTAAAGTACAAGTAAATCATGCAATCCATCAAAATATCATAGTAAGCATGAAAGTAAATCTTAGTCATTTATGAGATATCAACCATAATTGAAAATAAGACCATGCGAGCTATAACATGAAATTTGATATAACTCCCACATCCAAAAGGTGAAGGCTACTTTGTCCAGGTAGACTCCGTGATGGTACATTCAATCATTCATGAGCTATATGTGGATCCACTAGCTAGACCTATAAGACAATCTATGCTGGCATATAGTTTTAGGCGAGATGTTGCTATTAAGATTTCAGTGGGACGATAACCTTAACTTCTTCCGCACCGGACCCCACCTCAAGCCTTCTCGGTGCTAAGTCAAATCCCACAGAATAGTAAATTGTAGTACAATAGTCAATAATAAATCAATCATAGCTTTGAGTCATGAAAACCATCATTCATCTAGAATAGCTCATTAAAACCTTGGTGATTCATCAATGTGAAAATTGTTCTTATCACATTTAGAATCCATGATTAGGTGAGAAAATCCTTTCACCAATATTCATTCATTCATTTTAGGACTTTCATAAATCATACATAAACATTTTCATAAAACATAGGGCCTTTACCTATTTTCTAGTATTGGATATTGAGTCATTTTGTCCTTTTTCCTCAAATTTCATGATTTTTCTGAAATTTGATTGTAAATTATTATTTGACTAGATTGTGGTGCTTTGGGGTATATTGGGAAAGAAAAAGCTCCGGTGTTAGAGTGATCATGATTGTTGGCTAAGACAAGTGGATTCCTAAACTGTAGTTAAAAGTGTTAAACCTTGTATTTTCTTTATGTGTGTTGGGGTGTAATGGAAACTTAATTTTGGGATACATTCTTGATAAAATGAATCAATGATTGAAACGGAGTAATAGTATGACTATGTGATTTGATGTGTTAATGTAAGACTTGAATATGAAAATTTTCTTAAGTCTCATAATTCATTTGCACTTAGTTTATGAAGTAACACATATATTGTTTAGGTCAACTAAAATCACAAAAATTGCAAATGCTTGAATTATTATACTAGTGAATCACAACAAAAAAAAGATTTCTTGGAAAATTTAAATTTTTGGTCAACTTTTTTCCTCTAACAGACAAATTGTACAATTGTTGGGTTCATTAACTATTCCTATTAATATAAAAATATAAGATTGATTATTGGATATGATTTAAAGTTATTGAGGATGAGATTACATTTATTAAGTATTAATTACACTTTTTGAAACTCATCTAACATACACTTAAGGTTAGTTTTATTTGACTAAAGATTCTTTCACACATGCCCATAATATTAATATTTCAACAGTTCAAATGACAGACCCCATGATTTCAAGTAACGGTTAATGGTTTTTTATTTAGGCCTCATTTGTTTTTGTTTGGATAAATTAGCCCAAAGATACTTTTAATATGATGCAATATTACGCGTTTTAGTCAAATATGCATTATTTGTTTCAATAGGTCTCACACCATTAAGAGATCCTACACCTTATATATAGATTTCCAAATATGAAAACTTTTTCTCACATCCAACAATCTTTCTTTCGGATTAAGTTCCACATGATCAATCACCATGATCTACGAGTCAATTTTTAAGATTCATTGTGTGTCACCTACATTGTTTGAATATTTTACACAACCTAAACCCACAACCAGCTTTATTTTATATTTGTGCATCTCTAATTAAGCTTGTAAAAAAAGTAATTAACTGAGCCCCATGCCAACATATGCATTTGTCATACTCATCCCACTAAACCTAGACTCTGATACTATTTTTTGTGCTAAATCAACTCAAACATACTCTTAACATAGTGTGATATGTAAGGCTATTCATAACATTGGATTGAGCTCGTCCACGTGCCCCATATGTTAATTATCCGCAATTGTGTTCGAAGTTGAGTTTAGCAGTAATTCTTGAGTTGAGTTTTGAGTTCATAAATGTCATCTTGAGTTTCTTACTTTTTATTGCATATTGATGATGTTCAAGAGTTGAGTAGATGATTGCGATGTGTATTCATGCATTCCTTCACATGAACCCTACTTGAATCGATGATCATGATATCTCATGCATACGTAGATGTTAAGATAAATGATTTTCCATGCAATACATAAAGAATCATTTTCAATTGAAATATTGCATGTTTTTAATGAGTTTGATGAAAACTGAGCACTGAGATAAAAGACGGTTAGAACAAAACGTTTTAAAGACGATGTAAATGATGTTTTAAAATATAATGATTGATGATGATGATGATGTTTAAATTGAAGTCCTATGAGACTAGATGATGATATTAATATGAGCATATATTTTATGAGCACATACTTCGGAACAAGAATTAGACAATTTTCTCAGTTTTTCATAGATGTTAGCCCACAGATTTTGGGGGTACCAAAGATCTTTGCCAATGTTTCTCGAAAAACATCACAAAACTGTCTGTAACGAGCCCACTAAGATTTCTAGTAGGATCGGTGTCATTGTACGGTGCCTCAGAGCATTTTATGGGCTCCGGAATAAAAATCAGACAATTTTCTCTATTTTTCATGGGTATTAGCCTACCGATTTTCGGGGTGCCATGGCTTATGGCCCATTTTCTTGGAAAGTTTCATGGAATCATCCATAATGAGCCTGCTAAAAGTTCCAATATACCCGGTGCCATCAAAAGGCACCTCAGAGCATTTTATGTCCATAATATGAATCAGGTGAATTTCTCAATTTTTTATGGATGTTAGCTTATCGATTTCGAGGCTGCAGGGGATCTAGGCCCATATTTCTTGGAAAATATCATGGAACCATCCGTAATGAGCCTTCTAAGAGTTCTAATAAGCTCGGTGCCATCATACGGTGCCTCAAAGCATTTTATGGCTCTAGAATAGGAATCAGGTGATTTTCTTAATTTTTAATCGGTGTTAGCTCATGGATTTTGATTGTGCCAAGGCTCCAGGACTATTTTTCTTGGAAAACTTCACAGATTAGTCCATAATAATCCTGCTAAGAGTCCTATTAAGCATGGTGCCATCGAACGACACCTCAGAGCATTTTATGGGCTCCACATATGGAATCAGACGATTTTCTCAGTTTTTCATAGGTGTTAGCCACAAATTTTGGGGGTTCTAGCGTTCCGAGCCTATTTTTCTATAGAAACTTCATGGAACCATCCGTAAAAAGCCTGTTAAGAGTTTCAGTAGGCCCTGTGCCATTGGACGACACCTCAGAGCATTTTATGGGCTCTGAAACAGGAATTGGGCGATTTTCTTAGTTTTCGTGGGTATTAGCCCAAAGATTTTGGGGGTGATGGGGCTCCGGGCCCTTTTTTCTCAAAAAGATTCATGGGACCATCCATAACGAGCCAACTAAGTGCATGTCCCAGTAGGACTGGTCCTATCAATGGTGCCTCAGAGCATCTTATGGGATCCGAAATAGGAATCAGGCGATTCTCTCAATTTTTCGTGGGTGTTAGTCCACAGATTTTTGTGGGTGTCAGGTTTCCGTCCCCATTTTTCTCAGAAATCTTCACAGAACCATCTATATCGAGGGATCTAAGAGTTCCCGTTGGCCCGGTGCCATCGGATGGCATCTCAGAGCATTTTATTGGTTCTGGAATGGGAATCAAGCAATTTTCTTACTTTTTTTGTGGGTGTTAGCTCACAGATTTCGATGGTTCTGGGGCTCTGGACCCATTTTATCAGAAAACTTAATGGAATCGTCCGTAATGAGCCCACTAAGAGTTTTAGTAGGTCCAGTGTCATCGGACGACGCCTCAGAGAATTTTATGGGCTCTGGAACAAGAATCAGGAAATTTTGGACATTTAATTAAGTTGTTGATGAGTACAACTCTTCCTCGTGAAGGTGAAACAATTCATGTCCAAGCAACATTTCATACAATTCTTCATAGGCGATAGTCGTCATGTGCACAAATGGCAGTAGATCGATATCTCAGAAACTTGGACTAACAATGGTTGACTTTTCTAAAAGCGACCAAATAGTGTGGAGGTACACAATAATGTAGTGTCTTAAAAATTTGGGCAAGTTACATTAATCACAAAGGATGAAACCTGTTTAGACAAGTGGATATGCAATAAAGACGTGGAAACAACAAAAGCAAAAAGGGCACATGGAAGGCAAAACAGTTGGGAGGGTAATTTGTTGACTGAGGAATTTGTTCTAAGGTACCTATCGATGCGATTGCTAAAGAAGTATCATATGATAGTATCAACAAACTCAACAAGTTCTCGTAAATCTAAGAAGAAGTGATGAACTATCAAGTATTGTTGGACAGATTTGAAAAAGACTATAGAAAAATACTTCAGATTACTTTAGACAAGAAACCCATCTTTTTTAGTTCATATATATATATAAGGAAGTTTGAGGTTGATAATTCAACCTTCTTCGTAGCGTTTATATTTTTCAATTACTTAAACATCCTCATTTGTAATATCATCATAAAGTGTATTATAAACTGCTAGACACTCTATCTTGCGGTGTAAATTCAAACAAAAAAAAGCATACACAAGTGGTGTGCAAAGCATCCTAAATCGTTTTGGAAAGTCAGCCACACCAATGGTTAAGGCACTGACAGGGTCAACAAAAGCCATGAAGGCGTTCTGAATGAGTTGGTCTTGACGAAACCAAGGTAAATAAGCAGGGATAGAAGTTACATTTATATACTTATGTTTAGAGGTTGGAGTGGTTCCTCTTCTATTTGTATTCTTGATGTAATTGTTTTTTTCCTCAACATCCCATTCATGAACTGTCCTTTTTTTCGATTATTTTACTACCCCGGTTCTGCTGTTATAAGAATAAAACAATCGTTTTCAAAAGCACTGAACTTTCAGAGAATAGGGGTTAAATAGTTCAAAATATCCATATTTGAGGGGATAATTAAGACTTCTCATACTTTAGGTGTGCATTTAATTAAGTATACTAAGTTTAAGTATGTTTTTAACTAAACCTTTTTCATCTTGACATATTTTTAACAAACATATCAGAAAACAAAGAATTCGATTAAGTTAGGTTGATCACAAAGGATGCAAATTCAGGTTTGAGACTTGTTTACAACAAGTAGTATAGGCAACAAATAAGTGAAAGCAACAAACGCAAAAAGAAGACACGTAGAAGGCTAACATAGTTGGGAGGATAAGGTGACAAAGAAATCTATTCCAAGGTATTGACTGATGTGATCGGCAAATCTGAATCATATGACAATGTCAACAAACTCAACAAGATTGAATAAATCTAAGAAGTGATGAACTATTAAGTATTGTTGGACAGATTTGAAGAAAAAGACAAGCAAAAAATATTTCAAGTTATTTCAAGGTTAAAGTCTCACTGAAAACGTTAATAGAAATTACTAATTTACATTCATCCCATCAACATTAACTTTACCATCGAAATTATCCTCAACAATCTCCAACACATCAGCCATATATGCTGAGCCCCAACTACTTCAGTTCAAATGAAGAAAATGAAAGAAAACAAATGAAAATCAATCTAAAAACAATCCATGAAGTCCCCAAATAAGGAGGAATTACCAACTATTCTCTAGAACTGCTGCAACCGTACTAGCCACGAGTCTAAAGACAAGTTTTGAAATCTACATCATTAAAGGACATAACATAAAAAAATATGGGATTAGTACATGAAATGTACTGAGTATGCAATGGCACACTAGTATAATCATATTAAATCATCATGTACAATAACAATAAAATAAGATTTCAAAGATCATAAACATAGAGAACTGGAAAGAAGGCATTTTAAATTCAATGCATAAGTATCATTTAAGGTTTCCTTTCAAAAACATAAACATGAGTTCATTTAATGTCATGATCCCAAACAGATTGTGAGTGACACCCACATTAACCCTCTGGTGGGAAAACCTATATAATTGACTAACACACACAATTTTTAACAAGTTTGAGATTATGAAAACAAATCTTTAAATAATCAAGACTGACGAGATTCATAACTTAGCAAAACTAATAATGCAAAATTACTACCTAAGAACTTAAAATCATTATAGCAAAACTTCTAACAACAAGTCATATCATAGCACTGCTCTATCATTTTCCTTCGTTAATCCCTTCTTTTCCTTTTCTGCCTCTCTTACTCCTCAATTGTTACTTCCTCCATCAGGTTCTTGTGCAGCCTTTTTGA
>JBCEWC010022438.1:0-10025 GCA_038996855.1 Solanum aculeatissimum | reverse complement strand
AATGCGTGCAAGAGAATTTTCAAGTATCACAAAAATATAATGAGAGGTACCAAAAGAATCTATGGTTTACCACAAAATCAATTTTTCTTTTCATTTAAATGTCTCACACGTTCATAACTGTTATGGTTCCAATTGAGTTGAAGATACGACTTTTAAAAATATGTACACAAAATTATTTTTTTTGACATTTTTGAAAAAATTAATATCGTTCCCAAGAAGGGTTGCCTATGTTTTCAAATTGATAAGAATCAGGTATGCGTAGTTCATTAAGATATAGTATAAAAAATATGCACAATTTAATTTTTTTTCTTATCTTTTTGAAAATTTGAAAAAGGAGCACCGAACCCAAGAGAGCTGCCTACGTATCTCAAAAATATGAGAATCAGGTACGTATAGTTCGAGAAGATATAATATAAAATCTGAATTTGAAAAATGGTATAATTTATTTATAAAAGAAAAAGTCACAAAAAATGAAAAAGTAATTCATTACATGAAAAGTAAATTATTTAGAAATAAAATTGAATATTAACACTTCTCCTTTTTTTTGTTCTTGAGTCGAATCCAAGATGGACTACCTACGTATCACACCAAATGGTGCGAATCAGACTCGCATAGTTCTTGCAGATATGGTATAAAATGCTTATTTTGAAAAGATTAAAATATGTTTTGAAAAAAGAATAATATGAATGAAAAATTTAATGAGTATATTTAAGGACAAACTATTCACATTAATAAAAAATATCGAATAAAATCTCTTCTTCTTTTTTTTTTTTGATAAAGATGTAAAATGAACAAAGTGAAAAATATTTATTCAATATAAAATCATATACAACAATTAGACTATATACAAAATTTTTGAAAATCCTTTTTTTAGCAATTCTAAAAAAACTTTGCCTCCATTTTTATTATGAAAACTTACGGGGAATATGATCGAGCCATTATAGCGCCTACGTATCCCGTTAAAATAGAAATCAGGTCAAACGTAGTTCAAATAGATAAAATATAAAATATGTGCATAATTTGAATTCTTTTTATTTGTAAAGAATGTAAAATTTAAAAAGTGAAAGACATTCATTAAATATAAAATCACATACAAAAATTAAACCATACACAAAATCTATGAAAAGAAAACCTCTTCTTTTTTCCCTCTTTTTTCTTTTGGTCTGTTCTAAAAATAATTTGCCCCCATTTTTATTGTGAAAGCTTACGGGGAATATGACCAAACCATTGTGGCGCCTACATATCCCGTTAAAATGAAAATCAGGTGAAACATAATTCAAACAAATATATTGGCAAAATTATATTTCAAACAAAATATATGTATTTACACAAAATCAAAAAAATATGAATGGAAGAAATTATATAATATTTACACAAACAAATAGTGTATAATGTATTCTAATAAACCTAACTATTAAAGAATGTGTATGTCGTTTGTATATCCTATTGCCCCCCCCCCTCCCCCCCAAAAAAAAAATTTATACAAATTATAAAAATAAAATGAATAGAGATACAAATAGAGGAAAATGATATACAAATAAATAAATAAAAGGTCTCACGCAGGGGCACAATTCTAAACTATTTATTTACAATAAAATGAACTAAACTACAAATAATAAAAAACTCAAAACCCAAGGGCAATAGTACATACAACACGACATACATAGTCTTAAATACCTAAATAAATGCATAAATAAGGAATTTGGTTTCGCTTTAACCTAAGTTTATTAAGAGTTAGTTTCAAATGACCTGGTACCCGAGTTGGACAAACTACAGGGTGAAATAGTAAATGACGTTGGACGATCGCCTACCAATTATCCACTTACCACTTCCAAAAAATATAAAGAGGGCTTTCTGAAGGGACAATCGTGGATAACCACGTAACCACCCTTATTCCTAATGCAAACTAATTGTCATTTGACAGAAATTTATGTGATGAACACAAATGATAATATACATATAATTAAACAAATAATTAATGAATACAAATAATATAGACATATAAATAACAATATATACACATGTGATATAGTACAAAAATAAATAAATAAATCAAATCAAATCCTCCTCAATTTGAAGAAAATGAATCCATAATGGTTAGAACCTCTAAAATCCCTAGCGGAGTCGTCATTCTGTTGACATCCCGAAGACGCAACGTCGTGACAACTCCTAAAAAATAATTAAACTAAAAAGAATATAAAAGAATTTTTAGAAAAAAATTTAATTTTTAGAATTTGGAGTCGCCACCTAATTTTAAGGATAATTAGGAAACCAATTATTATTTACAAAAATAGTCTGCGAACCAATTAATTTCTGAGTAAGGGTTCAAGTTATTTCGAAGGGAAGGTATTAGCACCCTTCAGAATCCACAACTGTGGGTCAACTCATTTTTTTTCAAATTGAGGAAGAGATAATCTAACAAATATAATAAAACATAAAATATATACAAAAATCAAAATAAAACAATAATAAACAAAAATGACCTAGTATTTGTCTAATGCCAACAATATACTTACGATAATAAATAAATGAATAAATAAATAAATAACGAAATAAATAAACAACTCCGTGAACATGTAAAAAAACACTAAATAAAAAAGTTACTAATAAATAAATACGAATAAAAATAATAACTAAAATAAAATCCGTCTTATATACATGGAAGACCTTGAAATCGATGATAATTTCTTCATCGGCCCTGTTTTAACAAACAATATATATGTCAATTAATATTAAAAATTTTAAATTTTAAAAATGCAATAAATATTAATCTAATCTAATTTTTTCATCTTTTTTAAATGGGGAGACCTCGAAATCTGACGGATAGATTTGTTATTGGTTATGTTAACAAATAATGTGTACACGAACTTAAAATAAAATTTCTAAATTTAATCTAAAACTAAATTTTGTCTTTTTGAATGGGGAGATTTCGAAATCCAACGGATAGATTTTTCATTGGTCAACTTAAACAAATAATTGATAATCAATTAAGAAGAAAAAATAAAATGATAAAAGGCAATGTAAGCATAACACAATAATACCAAACTAAAATAGTAACCCAAAAACTTATAAAATGAACTAAACAAAATAGCATTCCAAGAATATATTATTAAATTAATAAAGTATCAACAATTCAAATAAAATAGGCAAAGTCACAATTAAACAAATAAAACAATCACAATGGTTAAAAAAAATAATCAACAATAGTGTAAAGAAATAAAAATAACGTATTATTATCACTGTTACTATCATAATTGAAACAATCAACAATAAAGGTAATAAAATAGACCAACTAAAATGGCAAAATAACACAATATATAAACAGATCCAAAATTTATCTATCAAATAATACCATAAACAAATAATAAAAATAAAAAATTTAAAGTAATAAAAAGATAATCTAGTTAGAATGTAAAATAAACATTATCAAGTAAAATAGCAAATTACAGTGCTGAATTTAAAGAAAGAATATACCCATAAGTAATTTGAAAAAGTTGATCGGAATTTGGCAGTTGTTTCACCGGAATTTGGAGGTTCGTCAATTCACCAGAGCTTGCAGCTGCTCTTCGCATATCATTGTAATCATATAAAATTTATTAAAATATAAATTTTATAAAATAATTTAAATTATATTAAATTTAAAATATATCAGTCCAAACAAATATTATGGATTAATATAATTGGGTTGATTAATTAAGTCAAACAAAATATGGATTTAATTAAAAGCCCAAATTCATTTATTTGGGCTACAAAAGATGACCCACTTTATTGGACCCAATATCCTCTCATCCTAGAGACCCACTTGATGCCACGTGTTGGATGATGTGGCATGCTAAGTCAAATAAAGAAGTCAATAGGATCATGCCATGTGTCAAAATAACATAGAATTCTTATCTTCATCAAAGGCCAATAAAAATGTGCCACATATACAAGTGATGTATTCCGACCAATCAAATATCGCCATGTCACTTTAAAAGAAACCCATTCCTATCACTTTTCCTGTGTCATGCCACCTTAAATCTAATTGGTCAGAAGAAAGCTTGATCCATCATAACTCCTCTATTCTACAACTATATATAGGGGTCCTCAAAATTCAGAATTCATATCAAGAATTCTAACAAGAAGCTAGAGAGAGCTCATGGATCAAACGCCGCAAATTTATCTACAAGCAACAAGATTTCAAGAAATCAAGAAATCAAGCATTCAAGTTCAAGAACGCATCAAGATCAAGACTACCGAATTCAAGATCAAGCCCAAAAACCCTTGAGTTCAAGTACAAGCCAAGATCAAGTTCAAGAATGAATCCATATTGAAGAACAAATCCATATCAAGTTCAAGTTCATCAAATCCATAAATCAAGATCAAGATCGCGCGGATTCAAGAACAAGCCCGAAAGTCCTTGAATTTAAGTACAAGTCAAGATCAAATCCATCACGTTTTTTAAGATTCAAGATCAAGCTAAAGAACCCTTGAATTTATATTTGAAAAGGAAAATCAAAGGATTCATAGAGATTGTAGAACTCACTCCTTGAAATAAAATACAACGATTATTGCAATATCTTTCTTTCCTAGAATATTATTTTCTCGACGCGAAATATTATTGTCATAAAAATTCTGGCACGCCCAGTGGGACAATCTTTATCTCTCATCTCAACTTTTCAAGCATAAAAAAATATTGATATGGCTTCCACGAAGATCTCCCAATCAACTTCCTCCAAGGCTACTGATTCCAAGTTCTTCGCTGAAGTAGAAGGAATCCTGGGTGTTACTTTTGGAAGTGTTGGGAGTTGTTCTAAGGAGCAAAGCTACTATGCTAGGACAATAAACACCGAGGACGTCCTCTGCACCAACTCCTGATTTTGGATCATCAACACCAAAGGGGGCAAAGTCCTCTACAAATTCTTCGGATTTCAAGTATCGTTCCTGTGAGAAAGAAGAATGGTCAAATTCGAGTTTGTGTTGACTTTAGAGATCTCAATAACGCATGTTCAAAAGATGAATTTCTACTTCCTATTCTAGAGTTGATGATTGATGCTACCACTGGTTATGAAGCAATGCCATTCATGGATGGTTCTTCTAGCTATAACCAAATCTGCATAGCACCAAAAGATAAAGAAATCACTGTATTTCGCACCCCTAAAGGTATCTATTGCTACAAAGTGATGTCTTTTGATCTAAAAAATACTGGTGCCACATATTAAAGAGCTATGCAGAATATATTTGATGACTTGCTCCACAAAAATATTGAATGTTATGTTGATGACTTAGTGGTGAAGTCAAGAAAAAGGGGCGACCATTTAAAAGACTTAAGAATGGTGTTTGAATTACTTCGAAGATATCAACTAAGGATGAACCCATTGAAATGTGCTTTTGGGGTTACTTCAAGCAAGTTTCTTGTCTTTATTGTGCGATATCGAGGGATTGAAATTGATCAGTCTAAAGTTAATGCCATCTTGAAGATGCCCAAACCTCGAGATATTCATGAGCTAAAAAAGCCTTCAAGGAAAGTTAGCTTACCTGAGGAGGCTCATTTAAATCTAGCCAGAAGATACCAACCATTCAGTCACCTTATGAAGAAATGCGTTCCTTTCAAGTGGGACCGAATATGTAGCGAGCTTTTGAAAGTATCAAAACATATCAGGAAAACTCTCAAGTTCTAGTAGCCCCTATACCTGGAAAGCCATTGATACTCTATATTGCGGCACAAGAAAGGTTCGAAGGAGCCCTTTTAGCTCAAGAAAATAATGAAGGCAAGGAAAACTCCATTTATTACTTGAGTAGAATGATGACACCAAATGAGCTGAATTATTCGTCAATCGAAAAGTTGTGTTTGGCTCTAGTCTTCTCAATTAAAAAGATAAGGCACTATTTTCAAGTTCACGTTGTTCGTCTCATATTTAGAGCAAATCCCATCAAATTTTTCATGTCAAAACTAGTCCTCAGTGACCGACTGGCAAGGTGGTACCTCCAATTCCAACAATTTGAGATTATGTATATCCCTCAAAAGACTATAAAGGGACAAGAATTAGCAGCCTTTTTAGTAGATCATCCAATACCAGATGATTGGGATCTAACTGATGAGTTCCCTAATGAAGATGCGGTGGCCATTGAAATATAACCTCCTTGGAAGATGTACTTTGACGGGGTCTTACTATTCTCCTTCACATCACAAGGAGAGGTCTTACTATTCTCCTTTACATTGAAATAACGTTGCTCCAATAGCGTCGCAGAATATCAAACATTAATACTTGGAATCAAAATGACCGTTAACATAAAATAATTGCAGTTGCAAGTTTTTGGGAATTCTCAGTTGGTGATTAAACAACTCTTGGGAACCTATGAGGTCAGCAAGCCTGAGTTGCGTCCATATCACTGTTATGCTTAAAATTTGATAGGATGGCTCGGAGATATGGCACTCCAACACGTGCCAAGAAAGGAAAATAAAGTAGCTGATGCTTTAGCTGCTCTAGCTTCAACTCTGGCTCTTCCTAATCAAATACAAGTTAATATCTACCAAAAATGGGTAGTACCACCGTTGTATGAAGATGAACATATGGAGAATGAGCTTGAGCATGTTGTCGCAGTTTTTGAAACCAACAAAGAAGCTGACGACAAGCTATTATTGACTATTTATGTTATGGTTTACTTCTAGAAGATGCAAGAAGAAGGACTGACATTCGTCGTCGTGTACCTCATTTTCTTTACTGTAAGAACACACTATATAGAAGATCATTTGAGGGAGTACTCCTTCGATATCTGGGAGAGGAAGAGGCGAGCCAAGCTCTGCAAGAAGCGCATTTAGAGATGTGTGGATCACATCAATCTGGACCAAAGCTCCACTTTCACATAAAGAGAATGTGGTATTATTGGCCCACTAATGGGAAAAGATAACGTACACTATGCTCGAAGGTGCAAGACTTTCCAATTCCATACAAACTTCATACATCAACCACCTGAAGTTCTATACCCAACTATCGCATCTTGACCGTTCGATGCTTGGGGATTGGATGTTGTTGGACCACTTCTAAAATCTTCTGGTGGACACATATATATCCTTGCTGCAACAGATTACTTCTGTAAATAGGCCAAAGCTGTCGCTCTCAAAGAACTGAAGAAAGAGAATATTGCAAACTTCATTTGAGTGAATATCATATATCAATTTGGCATTCCTCGGTACATAATAACCGACAATGGCAAGCCATTTGATAACAAATTGATGAATAAGATTTGTGACCTCTTTGGCTTCAAGCAGTGAAAATCTTCTATGTATAATGTTGCTTCCAATGGTCTTGTTGAAGCATTTAATAAGACTCTATGCAATCTTTTGAAAAAGTAGTCTCCAAGTCCAAACGAGACTGGCATGAAAGAATGGAAGAAGCCTTGTGGTCATATAAGACAACATATCACACACCGACTCAAGCAACCTCATATTCGCTTACTTTTGGAGTTGAAACAGTCCTACCACTAGAGCGTCAAATACCTTCCTTGAGACTTGTTATTCAAGAGGGACTTATTGAAGAAGAAAATGCTTGACTATGTCTTTCTGAGTTAGAAGCACCTGATGAAAAGAGGCTCGAAGCTCAACAAAACCTTGAATGTTACCAAGCTCGTCTATCTTGTGCTTTTAATAAAAAGGTTCATTTGAGGTATTTTCAAGTTAGAGACCAAGTCCTCGCTGTAAGGAGACCCATCATCACTTCACATAAGTGAAGGGGCAAATTCACCTCAAAGTGGGATGGGCCATATGTAGTACAAAACGCATATTCAAATGATACCTACAAACTTGTTGATGCAGATGGCATAAGGATTGGGACAATAAGTGCAAAATTCCTCAAGAGGTACTACCCTTGAAGAACGATAATGCTCCTTAACGTACGAGCATAAATTGCATGTTACTCCTGGCCTGCAAGAGTATAAACTGTGTATGACACACCCAAAAAAAGTATAAAATAAAATTAAAAACACTCACTCTTTCAGAACTACGTTGTGACTTGATCCTCTTCACGGAGGTACGTAGGCGCTTAGAATTATGTTCTAAGTTCAGTTGCATGAGTGTAAAAAAATCACATGTCCCCACTTGATCTCTTACATGAGAGTTAAAGCTATAAGTACCTTTCATCAAACTTTGGACTTACACCAAATGGTAGTGACTCGATGGGGGAAAGACCCCTATGAAATATGATCTTTCTCAATAGTATACTTGAAGTCTTCAAAACCTCCAAGTGCGCAAGTTGAAATCCTCCAAACCTGCAGGTTGTGATCTCAAATCAAGCATATAAGCAAGTCAAAGTCTTCAAACTTTTTTAAGTTTGTAAGTTAAAGTCATCAAGTCTGAAAGTTGGAATCTTCAAGCAAGTTTTCTTAGAACTCTATAAATTGAAGCATTAATATTCACAATGTTTGCAAGTGGAGCTAATGTTATTTCAATTCTTGTCAGCCTATAAGTTATGGGTTGAGTTTGGACTATTAAGGCTCACTATCAAAGCAAATTCAAGTGGGAGAATGCAATGAAAAAGACATAAAGATACATGATGTAAGACAAAAAGAAAAAAAATATTATTATCATAAATTGTCTAACATATCATCTAACTTTAGAGAAAATAAAATAAACAAAACAAGGTAAAAAAGGAAAATATATCTAATCTAAGAATAAATTATAGTTGAGAAGTTATTGATGCAAAGCCTCTAGATTCTCCTTCTTATTTCCAAGACCATCGGACAAATCTGTGTCAAAATATACTTTGAATTCTTCAACTTCAAATGCGGTGGCTAGCTTGGCCTCTTCGACTTCACCCTTGGCAGTTGATCGAAAGACTTCCAAAGCTTGTGCCTTTTTGCATAACTCTTTTATTTTCTTCTTCATATTACCCAGCGACTGATGAAGGGAGGAAACCACTCTAACCTTCTCACACTCCTCAAATATGGCATTTGAAAGACGTTCCCTCGCTACTAGGATAACCTCTTTTCTTGCAGCTTCTGAATCCATATCATGGAGAGTTGATCGTGCTTGGTAATATGAGTCAGCAAACTTAAAGAAGGAATCTAATAGCTTTATAAAAGGCGAGACATCCACATCTTTGCATTTCATCTCTTTGATAATTAATTAAATTTCATCTTTAAAAGAGGAAGTAGAATCCACATCACATCTGGAGAGTTTTTTTCGAATAATGGTCCAAACGGCAGAAATAAAATTCTTTTGAGCATCTAAGATGACTCTCTTTCTATCAAATACGGACACAACAACTATGGGATGGTTGTGGATATTAGACTTTAAAGTGTCTTTGACCTCATCACAAGGGATAGAAGTTGGCCTCTTGCTTGCCTGCATTAAAAAAGGAAAAAAGGGATAAATAATTGAAAGGGGAGAAAAGATATACCCGATAGGGGAAGTCTAAATCGTACCTCTTCAATAGGGGTTGTTATGGTCCTCGAAGAACTATTTGTCTCATAGGGTGATTCAACTACAGGTGTAGTAACATCTCCTAAATCATCTGGAAATACTCGTGTTCTCTTCCAACAACGATCTTTACTACTACTCTCACTCTCATATTGAAGAGCCCTTTTAGGAACTCGAGCAGCTTTAGCATATGTCTTTTCTTTCGACGACACCGGAGAAAGTTGGGGTTTTCCTTTATTGCGTTGTTGGGGCATCTTGAAATCCCAAGGAGGAGGTATATCAATATTAGGGAATTTGGTTGCATGTACTTCGTCTAAACCCTCTAAGTGTACAATAGGAGTTGGTCCAACAACACTCACTAAACTCTGTAAATGATCACTAAAGAAATTCCCATGAGTCTTCTTCCACTAAGTTTTATAGGAAGATCCGAAAGAATCTCCCACATTAGGCATGATTAAGGGAAAGGTTGCTTATGATGAAGATCGAATCATAGTACAAATCCGCCAAAATATAAGTCCCTTGTCCAAAGAAGCACTGTGAATGTCATTCTTCATGTCACGACCCGGATAGGGGCCTAGATGTGACATGGCGAAGGAGAACCCGAAAGTCCTCGATCAAGCCATCATAG